>APFE031231899.1:78989-91214 GCA_000404065.3 Pinus taeda | reverse complement strand
TTTCTTAAACAAAGTAATCATTATTTAAATGCATTTTTCTATGGATAAGTAAACCATCTATATGATTATTTGTCTACTAGGAATCATAAAAAATCGCATTGTTATGAGATTACCCGGGTTATATAGATATATTTGTATATTTTAGAGTTATAGATTAAATCATCTATCATCTTTATTATACATATAAAACACTCATTCATCAAACCATACATTATTGGGAAACTAGTCCCATAATATCCAGTCGGAGCCACCATACCAAACAGAAAAGGAGCTGTACTAAGGTCCGGACCTGGTGGTTATCCCCTAATGTTTATGCTACGATTTTAGAGGCATCAACATTTTTGGCGCTAGAAGGAGGGCCTAACTGTGAATGGTGAGTAAATCTAAATCCACAGGCCATTCTAAGAGTAAATCTCCCTCACCATCTCCTCCAACTTCTCCTTCGCATTCTAAATCTCCTATTCCTAAGCGAGAAGTTGAAAAGAAAAATACAACATCCACTGCTGAAACCCTAAACACACCAGACAATTCTTCTCTTGAACCCCCTGAAGTATATTCTTTGATTCATAAACTCCAAGGGTTTTCAATATCCCAAGAAGAGTCTGAGTTATCCCAAGGCAGTGTGACTTCGCAATATATCCCATCGCAGCCACTTACTAGGGCACAGAGTGAAAAACTTGGTATTCCACCAATTGAATTCCCTTTGCCAAGTCGAAAAAGGGCTAGCAAGACACCATCATAATCTAACAGTGAGACTTTGTCCGCATCATCATCCATTCCATCTATACCATTACAAGGTCATCCATCCATTTCCCAACTTCAGATCATAGTCCAAAAAGGTATAGGAACTTCAACATCCTCTACCCAATCACTTTCAATTGCTTCGTCACCCTCTTCTACTGTCAGCTCAACTATGGCACATAATCGACCTCAACAAAGGCCATGGACCAGCCCAGGAGTTGTTAGAATGCCTGCACCTTTGAGCCAATTGCCAGCATATCCTCAAAAATGGTTACCAAAATTTAATCCTGACATTGGCCTATTAGCGGAAGAACATATAAACAATTTCATGTTATCAATCAACTTGAATGGAGTAACGGAAGAAGATGTTGTCGTTAGACTATTTCCATACACTCTACAAGGAGCAGCAGGATCGTGGTACTTTTCATTACCACCAGGTTCTATCAATAGCTGGGATGCTTTTTAGGAGCAATTTCTAACTAATTTGGGAGACGATAGGTCTACAACCACTTCGATTAATGATCTCCCCAATCTGAAATCCGAATCAAAGGAACCCATCAAAGACTTCAACTCACACTTTAATAAGCTATTGAATAAAATTCCTGCAACATCCAAGCCTAATGAAGAAGTCCAAAATGAATGGTATATCTCTACCTCGCCTTCAAACATAGCCATCTTCGTTGATAGGGCTACTAAACCAACATTAGCAGAAAATATGAAGGAAGCAATCACTGTTGAAAAATGTATCCTTGCTTTGGAAAAGAAAAACGCTCTAGAAGAAAGGAAATCCAAAAAAGTTACCTTTAGAGATGATTCAAAGAAGAAAGCAATCAAAGATCCATATGACATGGAAGGTTTACAAAAAGTTTTTAAAACTATGTCGAATGAAATGGTTGAAATAAAAAAGTAGATAACTAAAACTTCTACGAAAAGACCATTTAGGAACTTTAAAAGGAATCAGCCAACCGATCTTAAACTACCTAATGTTATATCTAATGCAGAATCTGATCTGGATGATGATGAAGATGAAGATATAGTTTTATCAACTGAAGAAACAGAAGAAGACGAAACAGTTGAATGTCATGGAATGTGGGACTTTATCTGACCCAACTTTGATAATGAAAGTGAACAGGAAGCTCTCCTAGTAAATACCAGAAGCAAAAGTATAGAAGAGCCTAATCAAGAAAATTCTAAGAAGAAAAACTCAAGTCCTGTTAATAAAGACAAATCTCCCACAAAGAAAACTCCAGTTGAGTCTCCCCACAATCAACCATCATCCTCCAATCCTCCCTCATCATCTAAAACGCTAGTAGTTTTAGACTACATGGATTATAACATTGTGGAAGACATGAAGAAGAATCGAGCAAATATTTCTTTGCATGAACTTAGCAAGCTCAAACATCAACAAAAGTTACTGCTTAAAGAATTAAATGCAGTACCTTCTTCTCCTCTTCAAACTAGTGTATTATCCAAAGCGGTTAGAGAATCAGGTAAGCCACCATCTAATAAGGTAGATGCTATTGATGCTGTTTTAATTGGGGATAGGTCAAATTATCATACTCCTCCTTTTCCTTTGACTTATGAAATCTACAATATAAATCTGCATAATTGCTTGATAGATTCATGGGCTTCATCAAATATAATGCCAGCCTCAGTTTGCTCCAAGTTAAATATTGAGCCCCAAAAGTTTGTAGTCCATATTGTTCAATTAGATCAAACTAAGGTACAAGTTTTAGGAGAGATAAATTAAGTTACTATCAGATTATCAGGTGATCCCAAGGTTGTCCAAAGAATTGATATATTAATTGCTGAAATCCCTGATTTTTATGGTTTGATCCTTAGCAAAGATTGGTCTGAAAAACTTCATAGTTATATTTCGACTGATTGGTCTCACATGTGGCTTCCCTATAATGGAAAACCAAATCAAATCAGAACAGATCACAAAAAATGTTTGACTCATACAGTAACTGGGTTTGAATAAGAAAATCAACCTTTAGCCTTCAATAATAACATTATCGAAAACTATTCGGCTGAGTCATTTTTTGGGAATTTTAATGCTCAACAATCTCCTTTTCCTGTTAATAGTGTCATATCGCAAATCGAAAATTTCTCCCATACTGATACCTCAGAGTGTGTTAGTGTTGCAGATGAACTTGTAAATAAGCATGTGAATAAGCCTTTGTTTTGGTCTTCGTATTTTAATGGATCAAAATCTAATGACTGTGTAGGAGCAGGATGTATTTTAGTTAGTCCAGAAGGAGAAAAAAATATGTTATCATGTAGATTAGAATTTGAGTGTACCAATAACACTGCAGAATATGAGGCATTGATTCAAGGGCTCTATGAATCAATAGGCTTGAATATCTAATATCTGAAAGTATTTGGTGATTCTGAAATTGTCATTAAACAAGTAAGAAATACTATCCATTGTCTCTTGGGTCATCTCAAGCATTATCATTCGCTTGTTCACGATCTCATAATTCATTTTTTGGCATTTGACATTTCTCCTATTCCTAGATCATAGAATCCTGCAGGTGATCTTCTCGCTAATGTTGTTTTTAAACTCCTTCCATCCGAGGATTGTAGTCCAGATATATTTTCTACTGAATTAATTTTTCAACCATCCATCCTAGATAATGTCACCAATTGGCATTTCTTTAATCATGATGACGATATTTTAAATTTCTTGACTTCTGAAGGATCTTATGACGATCAGATTATCAATGAAAGTGATCATGATCTTCAATTAAAACAAATACTCAATGAAAATCCTATTCCTAAATCTGTGGTCAAGTTAGAAGATCTTTACGATATTAAGGATAGATTCAAAAAGGTCACTAATGCAAAACTTCAAAGTTCTACTTTAAGGTTTGAATTAGTAAATCTCGGCACTGAGGCCAAACCACAAAATATCAATCTAGGACTTGGACTTTCATTAGATGAAAGATTTGCTTTCATCATATTATTAAAGAAATACAAAAATGTTTTCGCTTGGAATTACGAAGATCTGAAAACTTATGATACCTCTATCATACAACACACAATTCCAATGATTTCTGATGAGAAACCTGTACAACAGAAGTTAAGGAAAATCCACCCAAATCTTGAAAGTAAAATCAAAGCGGAGTTGAATAAACTCCTTAAAGCCAAAATAATCTTTTCTGTTAGACATTCTAAATGGGTCTCAAACTTAGCACCCGTAAGGAAAAAGAATGGTGATATTAAGATTTGCATAGATTTTAGAAATCTCAACAAAGCATGTCGGAAAGATAATTTCCCATTACCAATGATGGAACAGATACTTCAATCAGTAGCTGGCTCAGAGTTAATGTCTTTTGTTGATGGTTTTTCAGGATACAATCAGATACTGGTACATCCAGATGATAGATTAAATACTACATTTAGAACTAAATGGGGAACATATGCTTATAAGAAAATTCCTTTTGGCTTGATAAATGCTGGAGCTACTTTCCAACGAGCCATGGATATAGCCTTCAAAGGTTTGATTAATAGGACAACCATTGTTTACTTAGATGACATAATTGTCTATTCTAAGAAAAGGAGCAATCATCTGCATGATTTAAAACAGATCTTTAAACTTTTTTTTTTTCTCTGCAAATACTAACTTCTATTAACTGAAACATAAAATATTTTTACATATGAGCGAGGCATTTTTGCACTCGACAAAACAGTGCTGCCCCATTACAGACATAAGCTGGGGCAAGCCATTACAGAGTCCCTGATGCTAGAAGCATACGTAGAGAGGACCATACATTGGCCATAAGAGAAACTGAGTTTGTCCAAAAAACCCAAAAAATCATGCAGCGTCGCGAACGCAGAGTGAACAAAATCCCATATGGGAGCTACAGATCAGTAAGACAGATACATAAAGGAGTCAACCATAATTCTGAGATCTGAACAAAAACAAGAGAGACTGTCCCAGGAAATGCTACTTCTCTTGTGCCGGGTCATTAATATCCTTCTTGTCTCGGGCCGTATTGCCATCCTTGAGACCTTCATTGCCACTCAAATCGCTATCAAGAATGATGATAGCCTGTTCCGCGTCACCATGAATTTTGTCTTCAGCCACAGGCACAATGTCGTCCAGAGGAGGGAGATTTCTGAGAAGAGCCTCCTGTTCAGTCTGTTCTTTAGCCCAATTACCCTTGCTATCGCTGTACGTGGAATTGTCACTACCGAGAGAGGGCTTAGGGGCGATGCAAGTCAAGGGGGTGACAAGATTTTCCTCCTCCGAGAGAATGAGAGTGATGTGAGCAGTTACCAGTGGTCTGTGCAGGTTACTTTGGAATTTAAAGTGCATTGTTTGAAAAGAACTATTGGGCCTGGGTTTCCTACCAGAGCTAGCAGACGGCTCAGCCTCCTGAGCGGGTGAGGGACGGAGCGGTTCCGTCGCAGTTTCCAGGGAAAAACCGGTGGGAGAATGCAAACGGGTGTCGCGTCGACCCCAGAGCGTTGTCGTTTACCAGAGCGAACCATTATGCTAGAACAGAGGGAGTTGTGGGAAGGATTATATGCAGTATGACCAACATAACAAAGACAATTAAGGCCAAAGGTATGCTTAACCAAGCTACCAACTAAACAAACCAAGGTGTCGACCAACAACTCCACATTAACGACCAGGACATCCGCGGAGATAACCAACATAAACAAAGTGCAGAAATTCAGAACAGGAAAAGGATTACCCTTAAGAAAACTGTCTGTGAGCTTGCGGTGATGCCCCTGAATTACGCCATCAATCTCTGCTTCCGTCCACCCAACCGAATTGCCGTGCCTCAGAGCACAGAACAGGGTGAGAAAGCCGTGGATCGCCATGGTTATAACCGAGAGAATGTTGCATCGAAAGACGCCGAGCATAAATGCCAATCCCATTCCCGATCTAAACTTAATTGCAAACCTGCTCTCGCATGTTTTAACCTCCCGGGAAACCACACTGCCTTGCAGCTGGCAGTACTGGGCGTTAATTGTTTGCATGGAGAACCGTGCGAGCATATCTGCCACCCGGATCCGGGAACAGATCTTTAAACGTTGCAGAAGATATGGGATTTCTTTAAATCCCAAGAAATCATTCTTCGCTTTTAATGAAGGTAAACTCCTAGGGTTTATTGCATCCAAAGATGGCATATACATTGATCCTGACAGAGTAAAAGAGATTTTTGATATCCCTTTGCCACATAATAAGAAACTTATGTAATCATTTTTGGGACATATAAATTTCGTGAAGAGATTTGTTCCTGATTTTTCTCATATAGTTTTTCCCTTGCAATCCATGATTAAGAAAAATTTAGTTTTCAAATGGGGACATAACGAAAAAGAGGCTTTTGACTCAATCAAACAAGCAATCATTAATGCTCCTGCATTGAATACTCTGAATTTTTCTAGTCATTTTATTTTGTATACTTTGGCCACTGAAACATCTTACGCTATTGTTTTAACATAGATCAATGATCAACAAGTAGAAGCACCCATATCTTTCTTTAGTTCTAATTTGCAGGGTGTTGAGGTCAACTATTTCGAAGTTGAAAAACAAGATTTCGCTATATTTAAGTCTATCAAACACTTTAGACCGTTTCTCTTAAAAACACACACTAAAGTAATAGTCCCATTCTCTGTAGTGAGACAATTGCTAGTTCAAAGGGAAGTAGGAAAGAAGAGAGCTAACTGGGTAACAACTTTACAAGAGTATGATATTGATATTAAACCAGTGAAAATTGTTAGAGGGCAATGTTTTTGTAGGTTATTTGCAGGAGATTCCAATATTCCAGAACATGAAGATTCAGATAATATTGTACAAGTAAATGAGATAAGTATCATTAATTCTAAATCTCAATATGTTGATCTGATTTTTTACTTGAAAAATGGATATGATCCCCCTGATTTCAATCACAAAAACAAATGTGTCTTAAGATGAAAAACCAAACAATTTGAAATCATTGATAATGTGTTATTCAGGAGAAATTATGATTCAATTTTATTAAGATGCCTTGAAAAATTTGAAGCACACATGGTTTTGCAGGAATTGCATGATGGCCCAACGGGTGGACATTTTGGAGGAGACACTACAACTCACAAAATACTACATGTTGGATATTATTGCCCGACTTTGTTTAAAGATGTCCATGACTACGTAAATAAATGCAAGATATGCCAAACTGCTAGTGGAAGACAAAGGAAACCAACCTTTCCTCTACAACCAGTAAATATTGAGTAACCATTTGAACAGTGGGGGCTTGATATTATAGGAGAGATTGTTCCACGTTCTTCCAAGCAACACAAATACATCCTCACGACCACAAACTACTTCACAAAGTGGGTAGAAGCAATTCCACTAAAGCTAGCTAGTTCTGATGCAATTATTGAATTTATTGATCAGTTCATCATTACAAGGTTTGATTTACCTAACGTGCTTATTTTTTATAATGCATCTTATTTTTCTGGGAATAATATAGTTGAATTTTCTCTTAAGAGAGGTATTAAGTTAAAATAATCTACAAATTACTATCCTCAAGGAAATGGCTTAACAGAGTCAACTAACAAGAATCTCATCAAGATTATTAAAAGAATTGTTGATCAAAATCAAAAGAATTGGCATAAATATTTAATATTTGCATTATGGGCAGATCACATAACTCATAATGCCTCAATAGGTACTTCTCCTTTTAACTTGGTGTGTGGGAAAGAAGATGTAATACCACCAAATTTAGCACACCCATCTCTAGCCCTGGTACAATTCATTGAAGAAATTCCTTCTTCTTCTATTCAATTGAGGTTTGATCAAATCCTTAAATTGGATGAGGAAAGAGAAAAGGCCAAAATTACTCATGCTAAACGTCAGCAAGTCATTAAATCTTCTTTTGATGCAAGTTTTGTTGGCTCAAAAACATTACAGATTGGTGATCTCGTTTTGAAATGGGACAAAGCACATGAAGACAAAGGTAAGCATACCAAATTTCAAAATATGTGGCTTGGACCATTTCAGATTGTTGAAAAGATAGGCTCATTAATGTTTCTACTGCAAGACTTATCAGGAAAGAGAGATTCTCTTCCTGTGAATGGGCTTATCTTAAAGAAATTCTTTTCCTAAGGAGGTAAACCCTTCTTACCTGTACATATTCTTTATGCAAGCTAGTTTCTTTTAGGAAATAATGTTGTAAATAGTCTCCCATTGGCTTTTCACTATTGAAAAGCTCTTTGAAAGAATATTGTGCATACTTGCTTTCAAAAAGAAGAAACTTTCAAGGAAATGATTACAGTTTTGGAAATTAGATAAAACATGAAACTCTGAGATCATCTTTAAATTTGTGAAATCTTCCAAACCTTGAAAATATAGTAAATTATTTTGAGTTTTATCAAGTTGAGAAAGGTTATTTACAAAAAGGTAAAGACTTTCTCCAGCTAAGCATCCACAACTCTAGAATTGTCATCCATAAACTCTTAAGGAGTAAATCATTCACCCCATCCACTAGGATTATGATTTTTCAGAGTGTAATTCTAAAATATATCTGATTTCAAAGATAAGAGGTCTCATGACAAGCCTGCTTACCATGATCATAGGGAACTAATTAAACTGACATTACTAATACTACATATCAAAACAGGGTAATGGCTTATAATCATAAGACAAGGGGTCTCATTACGAGCCAGCTTGTTCAGTTCGATTACAACTGGTGAATGGCATTGTCATCATCTCGCTCCCAAACCAGGACAATGGCTTTTTATCAAAAAAATAAAAAAAAATAAAAATAAAAATACATGTAGATATATCTTTCTCGATTTATCTTTCAAAATTTATACTCTTAGATGGATGGGACAATCAATGATTGATGGTTAAAAGGTAACCTTGTTAAGACTATAGATGTTTGTTGGCAGCAGGGGCACCACCTGTGACAAAAAGAGTAAATTTAAAAGCTAAGTTGGAAGAGTTCCCTGCTTTATTTTTAACAACCAATCAAATCTTGAAGAAACCAAAAAATGTTTTTAATTTAATCATAAGGATTGTAAAAGAAATGAAAAATTGATATTTTGTATTCAGAAGTAAATATATTATCTAATCAATTCTTAGATAGTTCTTTTTTTCCTCAATTGATTCTACTTAAGAAAGTTTTAGAGATTTCATTATTTTTCAGAGATAACTAGTTCTCCCAGTGAATCGCCAATTGTTGTGCTATACAATAATCCCCCATTTCAATTTTTAAAATCTTAGTCTTAAAATGCTAAATAAGAAATAGGTCCCCTTTAGAATATAAATAAAAGCAATAAAACTTTTAAGTAAAATAGATTTTCCATAAAAGTCATATAAAAGTTGTTTTATGAGTATTTAGGACCGCTCATCGCAAATCGCAATTCCTTAGAACCCATGAACATCTAGTTGGAGAGTTGTGATGCGATCAAAGTCATGTCAAAGTCCTTATCGTAAAGTTTTAATCAAAATAAGCCATTTATAAAAATAGGATGTGATGTAACTATCGCGTCTTGCACATCATTAATCCCAAGGAATGACTTATAATATTTCATTGAAACCTTGTGATGCAACAAGGCTATCACAGTCATATATCGCCAATTCAAGGGGAAACATCCAAACAATCCATTGCAAAATTGCAATGCGATTTAATTATCGCATATTGCGCTCTCGATAAAAGCGAGCAATAAATACTATGAATACATGTGGTATAGGGATAAATCGATTATAAAGAAATAATGTGATTTGCCAAGTTTGAAACCCACAGTCTCCCCGTGCCAACTCAACACTCATCGCAATTGCAACAATGCACACAAACCTTTTGAGCATGGTGCTTATAACTCCCTATTTGTGATACGCGATTATTACACAAATATTAAAATAATATAATCGCTAATCGCAAATCGCAGAGTCACGACACCTGTTTAAAAAAGGACTATTACAAAACCTGCGATGCGACATATATTGCTTCAGCATTAAAGTTTCACATTGGAAGTTACGGTAAAACATTAAGGAACAATTATGGTTAAGTCCTTTAAGGACTTCATCTGTGGTAGCTATGTACAATATAAGATCTTTTGATGTAATGCGCATGACTACTTTTAGTCTGTAATTTGTGTATTATCTCCTCTCAAGTTTTTCACCTATTACGCTCCTCTTTCTCATTTTGCAGTGCTGATCCAGAATCACACAGTTGGTCAAGATGTCCAAGAAATCTCGAAAGGCAAAGGCCCCCATTATAGTGGAAGAAGGACAAGCAAAATTAGTGTTAATTGTTGATATTACCTGTCAAGGCCTTGGTAAAATCTCGTGGAAAGGCATATATGCTTTACATGAAGCAAAAAATCTAATGGAAATAGAAGAGGAAGTAACAACTGATGGAACTAATCAAACAGAAAGCATGCTAAGTGATTTGGCTAACTCCTTCCTTCATAGAATAGCAACCCGTGCAAAAGTTTTACCGTATAATGATCTAGTGAGATGGGTAATTGAAAGTATTAATATAATAGACATAACTTTCTTCATGGCTGATGGAAGGGTGTTCGGGACATTCAAACCTGAAGATGTCAAGAGAATGTATCACTTGTCGGATCCCCAACGACACTACAACAAATCATTCCTGGAATCTTTCGCTAAAGAGAATGAGATAGAGTCAGACCCTATCAAACAGTGGAGACATTTTCCTAACAAGCATAAACATGAATCTTCTGGTATGTAATTTGTGGACTCCTTAGCATCTCCATATTATTATGTTGCTGCTATGGTATGTAGGCTCTTTGGAAGCCCCGATTCTGCTAGATTTTCTATAGAAATGGTTCCATTGATAGAAGCAACAATCAACTCCTTTATTATGTATTGGGCAACCGTTCTATCAGATAAAATGGCCAGTCAAATACTAGATTAAAGAAGGCCAGATTTGTCACCACTCGAGTTGTGCCCCCATTCTATATGAGTGCTTACATAATGGACACAATCTGTTTTAATTCCGACTTTCCCATCCTAGGTTGGAAATGGACTGTTCAGGATCAGACCCCTACTCATATTTATCATAAATATTTATGGAAGTCTAACTACAAGAATCATTTATACAAAATTTTCCATGGTTTCATTTTACCTGTCCATCAAGCCATTTTTAATAAACCTGCTCCTCGGCTGTCTGACGAGGCTAGCATTGAATTAACTTCAATTGGAAGTTGGTTCGGGAAGGAGAAGTTCACCTATATTAGGGTTTTTGGTAGTATTACAAATCCTCATGTCCTTCCACTCTACATTCCAGATAAGCTATTAGCTAGGGAAATAACCTACCAGATAGTGGAAAAAGGGATGTCCAGAAACCTTAAAGATTCTAAGAAACAAGTGTGGCCTCCATTTCCCCTCCGCTGTGGCACTTACACATTGCATGATTTTAAACATGCTGAGAAAGAAGCAGAGAAAACAAAGGATCTGAGTCTAGTGGTTATTCCTAAAAGACAATATGATCCAAACAAGGTCGCTTTCAATTTCACCAGTCAGGTGAAAGTTAGTAAATTTATACATGAGAATGATGAATTTGATGACTTATTCGCTTCAGCAGAGTTATTCTCACAAGTAAGTCATCTGGTAAGATTCAAATTGGGAGCTGAGAAGATGGACAAATTCATGGAATACAGGACACAAAGGTTACTGAAAGTACCTCTAGATTTATTAAATACTACCCCTATTGTTCAGCAAGTAGAGCACAGCGAGGAGCAAACTATTGAAGAGATTTCTGGGGAAGGGGAAACAAGTGGAAAGACTAGTGAACCCCTTAGCACATATGTTCATATTGACCCCATCTTGATTAAAGAATGGGAACATTTTGATCAGCAGATCAAAAGCCAGAGCGACGCCCAAAACATTGTAACATCAACATTGCCCGCAATACAACAGCCCATCGTTCCTGATAGTGAGATTGAAGGAACACCTAGTAAAGACATAGCTCAGAAAGAGATTGAAATAATCCTTGAAAATCCTTTAGGAGAAATGTTATGAAATCAACTCACAAAAAGATAGAAAAGATAGTTGAACGCCTTAGAATTCAGCCTCTTCGAGGGGGCACCCTCCTTTACATTACACAAATGAACGATTCTTCGATTATTCAAATGATAAAACCTCCTTTCTATATATAGGAGTCTATGGGGTCACAATATAACCAAGCTGACCTAACAATAATAATATAAAGGCACAAAAATAACAATAAATGGATTCTATGGGGCATAGTAATAACAATATGGGACAATAGGGGCACAACAATATTCATAAGGGATACACATACAATAGTAATGGGGGCATCACTAGTGTTATAGGGACCTAACATGCCCTTCTCCTTCAAAAAAGTGTTGTCCTCAATGCTTGAGTAGTTCTAGATGCTTCTGTATAAAATTCTCATCCTCCCATGTGGAATCTTCAGCGGATAAGTTCTTCAACTTGATGAGATACTCTGAAATGGATCGATTTCGTAGTTGTCGAGTTCTTGTTTCTATGACTGC
>APFE031231899.1:41076-62472 GCA_000404065.3 Pinus taeda | reverse complement strand
TATATTATGACTCCTTAGACTCCTATATATAGAAAGGAGGTTTTGTCATTTGACTCATCCAAGAATTGTTCATTTATGTAATGTAAAGGAGGTTGCCCCCTCGAAGAGGCTGAATTCTAAGGCGTTGATCTATCTTTTCTATCTTTCTTGAGCTGGTTTCATAACATAGGCTTATTAATTGCACATAATGAACATCCTTTAATAAAACGAGAGACACTTCCAATCATACGAGGCCCATAACAATACCTCTGTAGATGTGCCACTGTCTTACTTACACTGAAATGACCAACAATAAGAGAAGTATGTGCCTCTCTTATGATGTTAACTCTTTCTCCCTGTGGAATACAAAGCTTGCCAAGATGGTACAACAAGTTATCATGCAAATGATAATCCAATTCCTCTACCTGGTTACCTTGACTTAAGCTTGCATAAACATCTCGAAAGTAATTATCTAATGCATATTGCTCAATATAACTTTCATGTAAAACATAATTATGCTTGAGCAAAGTACTTGCACTAACAATAGGCCTAGAAAGCATATCATCAACTTTATTGTACATATCTTTCTTATACCTGATTACCAAGTGGAATTGTTGAAGAAAACCCATCCATCGGAAGTGCCTTGATTGCTGCAACTTTGATTGAGATTGCAATTATTGCAATGGTTGATGATTGATGTGAATGATTGTTTCCTTACCCATCAAGTAGTGTTTCCACTTTTTCACACTTTGCACCAATGCATACAATTCCTTGCCATATGTAGGATAGTTAATCACTGCACCATTAAAGTTTCCAAATGAAAACAGATAGGCTTACCATGTTGCATGAGGACTGCACCCATGGCATAGTCACTAGCATCAGTATGAATCTCAAATGACTGTCTCAAGTCTGGAAGTGCAAGTACTGGAGTTGAACTGATATTTTCCTTCAATGCATCAAAGGTCTTTTGTTGTTTGCCTTACCACTGAAAAACCTTTTTCACACTTGTCAATGCATGCAAAGGAGCTGTTATAAGAGAAAAATTAGCAATGAATTTCTTCCAATATTGAGTTGCTCCCAAAAAACTTCTTCCCTCAGTAAATGTCTTGGGCCTTGGCCAATTCAAAATGACATCAAGCTTGGAGGGATCTATTTTCAACTCACCTCCTCCAATAATATGACCCAAGTAAACTAAAGAAGTTTTTCCAAACTCACACTTTGACATCTTAAGATACAACTGTTCTTTTTTCAAGACATCAAGTACTTTTCTTATATGCATGACATGTTCATCACAAGATTTACTGAAAATTAAGATGTCATCTAAGTAGACTATAACAAAATAATCAAGAAATGGCCTCAACACATCATTCATCACATGCATGAATATAGCAGGAGAATTACATAACCAAAAGGCATAACTAGCCATTCAAACAAACCTTGCTTTGTTTTGAATGCTGTCTTCCAAATGTCTCCTTCAGCTATTCTAATTTGATGGTAGCCACTCGTTAAGTACAACTTAGTAAAATACTTTGCATCTTTCAATTGATCAAGTAAATCATCTATTCTAGGCAGTGGGTAGCGGTTCTTTACTATAATTTTGTTCAATGCACGGAAGTCCACACACATGCGTCAAGTTCCATCCTTTTTTGACACCAAGACAATAGTTGAATGACATAGTAAGGAAGATGTCCTAATGATCCCTTTATCCAACAACTCTTGAATTTGCTTCTTAATTTATGCACATTCCATCACTGACATCTTGTACATGTTAGTGTTAGGCAGATGGCAATCTTGTTGCAACTGTGTCTCATGTTGGATTCCTCCCTTGGGAGGTAACCCCTTTTGTTCTTGAAACATCTCATCTTATTGGTTAACTACATAAACTAATTTAGATTTCAATTTTGAATCACAACCTTTAAAAGCTTCATTATCAACACCATTGTTGGGTTCGATCATTAGAAGCACAAAATTCTTGCTTGAATTCACTAGTCTTTTCATTTGCCCCGCATTAACAAGTGAAATATTTAGTTTCTTGCTATGAGATCTCACAATATATTCTACTCCATCTTTGAACAAATGATATTTGTTTTTGTGTCTATGGAAGATAGCATTTCTATCATAAAGGTATAGGCTACCCAAAACTATGCCACATATATCTAATGGCACAACATCAAGCTCCAATTCATCTATGAAATTTTCAATAATGGCGAATTTCAGTTTACACTTTCTAGTAACCTGCAATTCCACATTTTCACACACCCATCCAATTGGATATGGTTTATGATGTGGAATGGTTTCCAAGTTTAAACTTTTGACAATGTTTTCAGAGATAAGATTGGCTTGAGAGCCACTGTCGAAAAGTGTATCAATCTTGTTATGTTTTGAGATCACCCTTATGTGAAAAAGTATTATTCTCCTTTTTTCATTTGGAGTTTCATTTTGTGACTTTGAAGAACTAGTGCTAGCAATGGATTCTTTTCCTTTTATACCCATGGTTGTGATTTTAGTTTCATCACCCAAATTGGATCCCAAACCCTGTTGAGTGGTTGTAGTTGTCTTTTGTTTTCCCTTGTTGAATTTTTTTGTTTTCATTTTAGGATGAAGCTTCCAACAATGAGCTTCATCGTGACCCTCTCTGGAACAATGTTTGCAAGTTAATTTCTCTCCTTTTTTGATAGATGCATTTTTTTTCCCTTCCCTTTGAAAACCTTTTCTTTTCCTTTACTCTTAAATGGATTTTTACTACCTTCTTCTGGAGTGTTTTTCCCTCTTGCCTCAAGATGAGGGGATTGCACACCCACATCATCTAAATTATTGGGATTAAACATTAACATTCTAAGGTAACTGTGTAAACCCCCTATGTACTTCAGCAACGTGTCCTGTGATTGCAAATCTACACCTAACATTAAAGACCTTTTTCTCAATTCCTGGGTGTAATATGTTATAACATTATTTGGTTTTGATAAGTTAGTATATTAGTCAAAAATAAATTCAAAATATTAAGTTAGGATATGGGTGAAAAAAGAAAGAAAATAAAAATGTTAGGGCAATTTCATATTTGTACATGCATCCATATCAATAAAATGTTAGGAGTTAGTTGCCCTAAAGAAAGAAGGCAAAAGAAAAAAATTGTTAGGGAAGCGAAATAAAACAAAGGCTTCATTTTCAAATAAAATATAAATGCAAGGGTTGCTCATTTAAATGCGCTACATTAGAAAAATGTTAAATTTTGTTAATTAATGATTAATTTCCTTAAATGGGATTAATTTTTGGTTATAAACCTTTGGAATTTAAAAAATATGTTATATAACGCATATATATGGTTTGGGCCAAAGTCAATAAACAACAAAATGTCTTGTCGGCTTTCAATATATGGAGAGCATCATTTAACGATTGATCTAGCCCCCGCCCGGATCAACGGCAGCGAAACACTTCACACCCCCTTGACTATTTCTTGTTAATGCGATGGTGGGGGGGTTGGGTCCACAAAGCGGGTTTAAAGGCAGACACTCCAACCCTACATGGTGCCACCATATTACACCGCACCCCCCCCCCCCCCCCCCCACTTAAAATTGTAAACCACTCGCTACCCCCCGCTCAAAATCGTAAACCACCCGCTACCGCCCTTGCAAACCGCTCGTGGTTTCCCTCCTTCAACAGCTCTTCCACCCTGCGCCTTAACCGTTATCCTTCAACCAATCCCAAGTTGCCACCTCACATACCCGTTGCCTATTCATCCTATCCATTGCCACCTCACGCGTTCATTGCCCTGCTATCATACCCATTATATTTACCCGTTGTAGCTCCGCTCCTGTGCATTAAACTGCTACAGTCATGAATAAGACCGTTAACCTTTATCGATATGTTGTAAATATACCTATACTCGCCTCTTTGTCACTTTTCTCTAACTCTTTTCCATTATTTGCAGGTAAACAATTTCTACAAGACTTTTTCTTATTCGCTCAATCTATTACTAGAATTGCTTTTCCTTCTGTTTGCTAGCATGGCCCCAAAATGGAAAGCTAAAAAATAGAGTGCAGAGGAAAGCATTGTCACTCCAACTCAGCTCGACCTTGACCATGTTCCTCTTGTAGACTCACTGTTCAAAATTTCATAAGCCAAATGTGAGTTCGATTTCTATGAACTGCAATTGTGTCTCAAACAGAATTACCTCGACAAGCAAGATCCAATTAGGTTTTGGGAATCCCTATTACCTTTCTTTAGTTTCCCAAAGACACATGAGTTCCCTGACCTTATTACCTGGTGTCAAGCGAAATGTGACCCTATGAAAAGAGCATTCATAGCTCAGAATGGAGACATTTTGATAACCATCTCTGTTGAAACCATAAATCAGATGCTCCTAATTCCCCAATTTGACTCCCTCACTGATTTTTCACCAGCGACACTTATGGATATGTACCATAATTTAACCTTTCCACAGAGAGCCCAAATTTTTGAAATATTTTTACCTGAGGATGCATAATTACCTAAAAGAAATCCACCCTACTCATCTTCCATGTTTCCTGAAGCCTCCAAACATTGCATTTCTCTGCTTTCTTACTTATTAGGTATCCAGATGACTAGTCTGTTGATAAGACTATCCTTGGTTTCCTTTACATTTTTAACAAAGATCAACAACTAGCATTCATGTATAATTATAGCCAATTTTTGGCTGATAATATACATGAACAATTCATGAACTTTATTGTACAGGGAGTGTTCAATTATAGTTTTGTAATTGTCCACATGTTTCTTTTTTAGTGGGGTGATCTTTTGCCTATCAAACAAAGCAAGTAGGATGAAAAAGGAGTGAATAAAGCAGTGATTCATTGGATAGAAATAGTCAAGACAACTTCTACCACCTCTTCATTTTCAGAATTTGTAGATACATTCATACATCCAGTGGCAGAGCTCCTCAACGGTCAGACATAGCCAAGGATTGGAGATGAAATTAAAAGGATTTTACACTTAAGTGAGCAGACCAAAACTGGTGGCTAGTATTTATACCAGAACTATATTGAGATAAGAGTATATGGTTGTGAGATTGCACCATATAAGCTACCCAAATATTTTCCTACGAGAATCTTTTCTCTGGAATATATTAGGCAGATGATCCACATGGATGACCTACATTTTGTGTCAGGCAAAAGGAAGTCTCAATCAATATTAAAGCACAGATTGGATCATTTATTTGCAACACCATATGAATTCAACCTCTTAGAAACCACTCCACAGAAATCTACAAACCAATAACACCATATCAGCTGGTGTTGAGGTAGATACATTGTTAAGGAAGATGAGTTTCCAGCCTAGCTTCACCTAGTCCTATGGTCCTTTTGGTATTATTTCTGCTTTGAGAGTTAATTTCAAGATGACTCCTTATAATCATACTCCAAGGCTAAAAATAGAAAAATTCATGAATCAAGAACAATGGGTTGATGGGAGACTTCAAGAGGCAGATGAACAGGTTGTATCTACCCCCACTGAACAGACTCCAGTTGCACAAAGCAAGCAATAGAAAAGGCTAAGAGAGGAGACTTCTTCTACTGAAGATATTATGAAAGGATTCATTTTTCAACAAAAAAGCCAAAGGTTGGTCTGGTCATAGTAGAAGAAGAAACTCAACCAATGATAATTGATCTTGGAGATCCAAAAGTGTCTACATCAGTAGGAGTTAGTGCTTCAACCATTCCTCACACAACCAATGTTTCAACCACTCCTCCTACAACTTCACCTTCTAAAGAGCCCCTAGAAATTATTCAGTCCATAGGAACTAGTTCTTCAGATGATCATAATATATTTTCAAGGTTCCTCGAGATCAAACAGAAAAATTAGACTTTAAAGTCCAATGTGTACAACCAATTTTGGAAACAAACTTCAACTTCCCAACATTGGCTTCTTTTTTCTTTTGATAGTGAGAAAGGAAGAATGAAAAAGGCATTCTTACAAGCCCAGATTCCATTTCCTAAATCACCATCAGATTATAAAAAGACTGTGTTTTCATTTGATACCAGTCAAATTCATCCAATTAACCAAATGGATATGCACAAACAGACTGGTGAGATGCTGTTTTCTACTATGATAACTACAGCTATGTCTCTTTCTAAACTTAGGACTGCGCTATCTAATGTTTAGTCTCAGCGTAAGTTAGAAAAGATTTCTTCTTTAGCCAAAGACAACAAAATAAAATCATTGGAGGATTTGGTAAGTAAAGTGTGATATGATCCCAAAGATGTAAAAGCTACAGAGCTACTCCTAAAAAAGAAAGATGCAGACATTGCTACATTGAAGAAATAGTAGAAGCTGCCTTCAATAGAGGATCCTTTAACAAAGGATATAGCATAGAATGAACAACAAAAGGAGGATATGCTCAAACTTATCATTGAGCAGAATATACAGTTGAAGAAAATGGAAGAGCATATTGAAGAGTTATTAAAAGAGAAGGAAACAAAACAACTTGCCATGGTTCCAATCACAACAGTCCCAATAGCAGTTGCAGGCACAGAGCCTAGTTCATCATCAACAACCATTGAGCCTGCATCAACATCACCTGATCCAGCCAGATTATCACAGGAATTGGCCATACAGAAATAGGAAAATGAGATATTACTGCAAAAATTCCAAAGTCTAGAATTTCAGAACATCAAGAATGACACTTTGTATGTGCAGGAGATGCAAAAGTCCCACCAATTGGAACTTAAGATTCAGAAATTGGAGAGTGAGTCCCTAATGGAAAATACTTTGGCCCATGCCAAGGAAAACATCTAAACAAAAATAAACCAATCCATGACAGAGGTATGGTTATCCATACAAATTATTTTTGAGTAGCAAGAAATCATCACTAGATGGAGAGCAGTGATAGAAGAACATAAAGCAGAAGACCAAGCCAGCAGAAGCCACATATATGATCAAATTATTAAATTCAAAAAGCAAAGAAGAACTAAAAGAAATAAAAATTTATGATATAATAGTTACCATCTTAGAAATTAAGAAGGTATTACAAAAAAGGAATTTGATCAATCAATTGGAAACTAAATGTCAAACCTTGGATGTTTCTGTCAAAATATTTCATTCAAAGTTTAATGTCTTAAATCAGAAAGGGCTGCCAGGATTGGTAGGTTTGAATGATAAATTGATTAAATTAGAAGACTATTCCAAGGAATTGTATACTATTGCAGTGCAAAGAACTAAATTTGTAGGAGTCAAAGGACAGATAACAGGGAAGGCTTTTCTGGAAGCCTTGGAATTTGATTTAACCATCATGCATGAAATTAAACATTTATTTCTCACCAAGCCCAATTTCGAGAGGTACACAGAGGTGGATGAAACATTTAGAAATATGGTCAATGTGCAAATCCCAAGTGAAGAAAGATGGCATCAAATGTGTGAAACAATTTAGTAATTTCTCATTCTAACAACATGACAACTCATCAGTTTTTTCAAGCCAGATCATCAACAGATTCCCAAAGGATAGAGCCACCTCTTTAGTAGTTTCTTGGTTCCTATTATATTGTTCCATTTTTGTAATTTTGTACTACTTTGGTATGCCATTCCAAACAGATTGTAGATATTTTGCAAATTTTGTATAAATAACTCCTCCTTTGAGTTATTATGGGTTGAACCCTTGAACAAGCTATCAAGCACGTTTGTACTAAGCTGGAGCATTTTTTTGGAATAATAAAAGATTCTGCATTGACCTCATATGGTCTATTTCTCAGTGAGTTGTGTTTCATCTTGTTTTTTTTTTTCATTATGTTTTCTTCATATAATTAAGTCTTTTGCAGTTATTCTATTCAAAATTTAACCGAGTTTTAGTCTCATTTTGGGTCCTCTATGAAGTTGTGATTTGAATAAGGGAATAATTTACACAACTGTTTGTTATTGTAAGTTCCTCTTTATAAATTATTTACATCATATCTCTGTAACAATTTAATTATATTCTGTTAATTAAGTAAACACTATTTTCTTAATTCTTCTTATAACTGGTTAAGTATTCAGTTTGAATATTAAATAAATTATACTTCTCCATGCTCTACCTTATGCTCTTCTAGTTAAAGAACAACCTTTTACTTAACTTGGAAATCTATCTAAGTTTGAAACACCTATTTATGAAATTGTTCATTGGTCATCAATCATTTAAAACAACAAAATATTATAGATGCTTTGTCATAACTAATTAACCTAGAATTTATCTCAAAGGACAACATAATCTTGCACATTTTGACCTTTAAGTTGTCTAAAGTTCTACCAATTCATGATAGCTTTTTGCATATAAGTTAGAGGGTAGAATTGTCTTTTGATTGCAACAATGAAATCAATCCAAGAAATTGAGATCTTACCATGTTTTGTTTGTTTGTTTGTTTATCTCCTCTTGTGTCTTTGATTCCCACCATACTAGTGCAGCACCCTCTATTCTCAAGGAAGCTAACTGAATCTTTATGTCATCCTCTTGAAGGTTTTGAATTCTATAATAGACCTCCAACTAATGAATCCAATTATTGAGCTTCTCTGCATTCACTTCACCATTATACACGAGTAGCTCAAATTTAACATCAAGTTTTAAAAAAGGTGATTTACCAGTTCCTTTTTAAGTATGATGATGAGTATGAGGAAGGGTTGTGTTAGTGGAAGAGGGTGAAGATGCTTATGAAGAAGAATATGAAGAAGATGGTGGAGAGGGTGGAGGTTTCTCTCCATTTCCATTATCTCCTTTTCCATTACCTCCTTCTGAAGATCCTTCTCCTTTGGGAGGTTTGGAACTTTCACCTTACAACCTGGTATTCCTATCTTCATAAAGGACCTTCACCATCTCTGACATATCAAAGAAAGCCTTCCTGAAGACCTTCTCATCTTCTATCATGTTCGTAGGTTCTCCTTCATGAGACATGCTCTTTGGAGTCTCAACTGCAACTTGAGGATGAACTGGTGTTAGAGATTTTGGCAACCTTGCCCTTCTTCCCCTTGACCCAACTTCAGGGCTTCCAACCAGCTTCCCTTCTCCTGTTTGAGTTTAACTTACGCTCATGACATAAACGTGCAAGTAGTTAGATACAACCTAGTTCTCTGATACCAAAATGATCTTATTTAGAATATTAGATTGTTGTGCTAAGATCCTCCTCATATTAGAAACAAAATTCTTTCATTGTGCTTAAGGATTCATGAGTTTTGAAGTATAAAATGAGTTTTTATGTTAATTTTATCAGCTATTTTAACATAAATAAGAGACTGAACAACAAAAAAAACATGTATAGAACATCACCAAAAACACATCACAATAGGAACACGATGAAGGAGTTCACCACTCTTGGGCTACGACTCCTTGGTTGAGCTTCCAATGGCTTGGGCCTCTCTATTATGCTCAAAAGTGCAAAAATATGTGTTTATAATGCTCAAATGCTTATGAAACCTGCTCCAATGAGTCCAAAATGTCAAAAAATGGCTACATATCCTCTTTTTGCATCCAATTTGGTTAAAAATTGGAGAAGTTATGACCTCTCCTAGTTTCTCCACTATTCACTCTACAATTTACACAAAATTCGGCATCATCCTACAAATTCGCCCCATTTTCTGCTAACAGAGCGATAAATTCCTTGGATTTGTAGGACTGTTAATTTTGTCACCGAGGCCTTAAAACCAAAATTTGGTTCATATGGGGACCATGCGCAGGGGCTAGCCCCTGGCGCTGGCCCCCTCCTTCCAGCGATCTAGCAGTTTAAGGAGCATGTTCACATGTGGAGGCTATGACTGGCAGTCAGTGGTGGCGGTTGCAGTTACGTTAATTTCTGATGGTTGACGGTTATGTGTTCACATGGGGGAGGGGGGGGGGGGGGGGGGGGTTGAGCTTGCCCGCCCCCCATCCTTGGTGGTGGTAAAATTTAAATCAGACCCGCCTCCATAGTCTATTAAGTAACAACCCGTGGCAGATTGGTGAGTCACTGCACTATGCTATAGGAGGTCAGGGGTCGAGCCCAGCCTCCGCCATACCAAAATTTTAATAGGCCATTAGGAGGACATGTGGCAGACTCCGGCTTAGCCACATGTCACCTCCTTATTGGCCTAAACCCAAAACACATGGACCAATAGGAAAATGCCAACTCAACGGAATATTATGAGAATATTATGGGAATATTCTAGGAATACTGCCCTTGCCACCTAGGTGGTATGGATGCCCAATCAGCATCCCTGTCAGCCACCTGCAAAATGTTTACCTGTTTGACAAAGTGAACATATCACATTTCTGGGAGCATACTATGTCTGTTTCTCGCGAAACTTTCACCAAATTCAGGATGACGAGCACTACGCGGTTGTTTAGGTTCCACACCATTATGAAAACTTTGATTCTTGAGCATAATTTTGAGCACCTAATCATTATCAAACCTCTTGAAATATTTGTTTACTCACTTTGCAAGACAATGCTCTTGAATAACGATTATTATGTGTCTATCAACCATAGCCACTGGAATGCCTTGAAGTTTGATATTCTTGTCTTTGAAATATTGTTCTACAACATCAGGGAGTGAAACTAGGAAACTCCTAATGTAGTATTTAATATATGTAGGTTTAAACATTTTCCAAGACTCTATGATCAACTTCTATGTATCAAAGAAGTATTGGTGATGGTAGGTTAAATTTCATATCCTTTGGGTCATGAATAAAGATGTAAATGTTCATAGTCTATTTCATAGTTCGTCCCATGAAACTGAGTAGACAAAGCTTAAATAAGTTCCTCGTCTTCCATTGAATCATTTACTATATCACCTTTGGCGCTTTGTGGGAACCAAATCCATCATTCTACTGCTAGCCTTGTAAACCCATTGATTAGTTGGGTCTCCATAAACCTTGGTGTGAGTGTAACATCTTTCGCCTTTTTGGAAGTCACCCAGTTTATGAACATCTAGTGAGCAAACCTAACTTCTTCTATCAACCGACATCTCAAATTAATTACTAGATGCTCAAACATTGCAGAGATTACTCTATTGGTTCCATTTACTCCTAGAGATTTAAAACTTCTATTTTGTGAATCATAAGGCATAGGGGTATCAAAAGGAACATATGAAATAGAAGGCATTGGAATGTCCTCAGGTTCATTTTTTGTTGCCATCATTTGGACACATCTTTTCTTATCTTGTGGCTTTAATGGATGTAACCACTTTTTCATATTAGAAACCTCACCCGATATATTTTCAAACAACATTTTCACTCTTACCAAAATCCCATTCAGGTTTTTCTTCTTAGACATGAAACATGTTTATAGATTTACTCCTTTTATGCTTAGATTACACTTGATTATCTCTGGAAATATCCCTATGTTCAATCAAAGGATTTCTCTCTATTTTTTTCAAACTCTTCTTTACTTCATCTAGTCTTATGAGAAATACATTTAGAAGATTTAATCTAGAATTTACTTGATCCAAAGAGTTTCTTAATGTTGTAGTGTTTGTTAATACATGTGATAGGATTTCTACCCTATTTGTCAAATATTTTATTTCTTCTTTCTAACTTTATGTTGTTCCTTTAATTTTTAGTGAATCTTTGTGCAAATCATTTATATTTTTGCCAGTCAACACAACTTGCAGATTTTCGAAATTCAAAAGCTTGCATTCATATGATATTATATTAGAGACTACATAAGACCTCGGTTGCAAGTATTATTTCCTAGTTTTCAAATCTTTTGAAAATTCTTTGAAGGGAACTACAGGTATGCTTCATCCAGGGAGATATGATTCTTCTCCACTGCGAAACTTTTTTATGTTTCCTAACCCTTCTCTTGGAAGTGAAAGCATGCATAATTGAATAGAGGGATTAGAGATCTTTATGGATCTATGCCATATTGATCCTTTCCTAGCATGTTGGACACTCTAGATGCTTCCCTGTATGTTTGTATGATGCAGGTTCCATTCTAGAAGATGATTGATCACAAGTATGGGTTAAATCTTGAGCAGATTAGCATAGTTCCGGAAGTTTTGATGATAATGATTCGTTTATTGCATATAATGAGATTGGTGGTTTTTGTTTGGACACATTGGTGAGCATTTAGTGTTTGAGATTAGAATATTTATCTTTCCATGAAGTTGAATATGAAATCTCGATCCAGTCAAAGGTAAGTGGCCAGGCTTGCTTAGACTTATCTTTCTCTATTATGCTATTTAGTTCGGATGTAGTTTGCACAAATATTTATTAAAGGTGGTAGTGTATCATTCCCAAAATGAACAATCACCATAGATTTTGATTAGATAATGTGAGAATTTATAGACCTGTTAAAGTTGGAAAGGAGAATATAAGCCTTTAATAGATCATATATGTATGGGTCATCAAAAGAGACGGAATACTTGGGAAATATTGTGGCAAAAGCAAGGCCATCATGAAGAGGGGTAAAAAATCCTCCAACTAAGGCATTTGAGAACTTATTGTGATGGGTATCAATCACATAGCATAAGGAGGATATTGGTAGATATGACCTAACTAAAGGGCCAAGGTCGATTTCGTTAGCTCCTATTTAGGGATATTGGTATGTTTGTTTTTTCGCCTAGTCTATTATATTATGGTCTCAGAGACTGATATTTACAAGGTCTTTTGAAGGGGAGAAAGGAATTTCTACAAAATGGAGATTTAATGAAAGAGTGTGAAACATAAGACATGAGACGTGAGTTTTGGTCTTTTGGGCCAAATATTGGTGTGTTGTGACCTTTAAA
Organism: Pinus taeda; assembly: GCA_000404065.3. Classification (NCBI taxonomy): domain Eukaryota; kingdom Viridiplantae; phylum Streptophyta; class Pinopsida; order Pinales; family Pinaceae; genus Pinus; species Pinus taeda. The sequence continues at coordinate 49,801 of APFE031231899.1, read as the reverse complement.
GTCATTCCATATTCTAGTTTGTGACTCTGTCTGCTTTTGTTTAAGTTATGGACCTAGTAAAGTTTATGGAAATTTCTTCAAATGGAATTTTAATGACTTCTATATTAGAACGACATGCTTCTTCACTAGCTTTAACAAATTTTGGTAGAAGTTTAATATCAATTAATGAAAATGATTCTATAAATCGTTGGGAACTTTCCCCAATACATCCAAAATATGTGTACAAATTGAGATGGTGGAATTATGTTTCTCACTCTTTCATTAAGATCCATCCTCTAGGCATTCCTTTCTTCCCTTCAGAAGAACCTGTAAATATCAATCTATTAGACCAAGATATAATATACTGGGTGAAAAAACAAAATACTAAGTTTCCCATATAGGAGCTATCAAGTTTAGCCTCAAACCTTTAGTTAGGTCATATCTACTAGTATCTTTCTTATGTTGTGCGATCGATACTCATCACAATAAGTTCTCAGATGCCTTAGTTGGAGGATTTTCGACTACTCTTCATGATGACCCTGTTTTTGCTACAATATTTGTTCCAAGTATTATATTCTCAAACACCAAATGTTTACCCTCCAAACAAAAGCCATGAATCTCATTATTTACCATAAGCAGATCATTTTCATTAAGGCTTCCAAAACTATGTCAATCTACTGAGGAAATAACCCATACTTGTGACCAATCATCTTCCAATATGGAACCTACATCAGATAAACATATAAGGAAGCATCCAGAGTGTCTAACATAATAGAAAAGGATCAACAATCTCCAAGGGCACAGATCCATAAAGACCTATAATCCCTCTATTTAGTTATGCATGCTTTCGCTTCCAAGAGAAGGGTTAGGAAACATAAGCAATTTTCTATTGGAGAAGAATCACACCTCCCTAGAAGAAACTTACTTGCAGTTCCCTTCACTTAGTTTTCAGAAGATGTGAAAACTATGAAAGAATACTTGCCATCTAGGTATTTTGCAACATTTGATACAATGTTAGATGAATGCAAGCTTTTAAATTTTTCAAATATATAAGTTGTGTTGACCAGCCAAAATACAAACTATTTTCACAAAGATTCTTTGAAACTTAAAGAAACAAAAAAAATCTAGAAAGAAGAAATAAAAGATTTGGCAAATAGGGTAGAAATCCTATCACATGTACTCATGGACACTGTAGCATTCAAAAATTCTTTGGATAAAGTAAATGTCATATTGAATCTTCTAGATGCACTTCTCATAAGACTAGATTAATTAAGGAAGAGTTTGAAAAAACCAAAGATAAATCCTTTGATTAAACATAGCAATATTTTCAGAGGTAATCAAGCAAAACTAAGCATAAAATGAATATATCTATAAACATGTTTCAAATATAGGAAGAGAAACCTAAATGGGATTTTCACGATAGTGAAAATGTTGAGTGAAGTTATCATTAATTGTTATGAAACCAGCGCACAAAAAGATAGAAAAGAGAGATCAACGCCTTCAAAATAAGCCTCTTCAAGGGGGAAACCTCCTTTAAATTACACAAATGAATAATTTTTGGATGATACAAATGACAAGACCTCCTTTCTATATATAGGAGTCTAAGGGGTCATAATATAATCAGAGCCGACATAACAACAATAATGTAAGGGCACAATAACAATAGTGGGCTTCTATGGGGCACAATAAAAACAATATGGGGACTACATGGGCACAATAATATAATAAGGGGGTTATACTAATAACAATAAGGGGTTACACTATGGTTAAGAAAGGAAACTTCACGAGCTTCTAGACATGCAGTTCAAGAATTCAAGATGAAAATGAAAGTAATAGTAGCCCCACGACCTGGTGATCCTGAGCTAGCTTCGGCTCCTGCTCTACACCTTGCGAGATCCGCATCCCACAGGCTTTGAAGATTGCGTGCGCGCTTGCTCTCTGCTATTCCGATCCCTGCGGGCGGATCCACCAAGGGCTTTCCTTCTAGCCGCTGTCATTGAGGGTTTGATCTGCTAGCCCCTCATGGAGGAGCCGACTCCCCCTCAGGAGTCTTCCTCCCCTCCTCCGACTTCCGCTGCTGAGGCCTTCAGATCCTTGCTGGCCTCTCTGCCCAATAAGAAACTCGTGGAAGCTACCAAGTTTGTGAAAAAGCTAGAAGATATCCCCGAGATCACCCTTCCTCCTCAAGGTCCGATTTAGGTAGCTTTATCTCTGGCGGATCGGGCTCTGGTTGGTCAGTTTACAAGTCTTTGGCCTTCCCCAAAATCAACAGAGGACTGGGTCGCTAGGAACTGGGCTCCATTGATAATGAACAAGGTAACCTCTTACTTCCTCGGAAGAGGATACTTCTTATTTGAATTTTATGAAAAAGAGGACAAGGATCTCATTTTCAGGAATGGCCCCTACTTCATGGGCCCTCAAGGACTGTATCTAAATAAATGGACGCTAGACTTCGATCCGACAGTGGATGTGCCTTCATCTGTCCTGGTGTGGGTAAGGCTCCCCAATCTCCCTGATCATCGCTGGAATTGGGACTCTTTGAAACATATAGGAAACACTCTTGGGAAATTCATAGACAAGGCCAACAACAAAGATCAGTACGACTGCGCCATAATTTGTGTGGAGGTAGATATGGAGGTCAGACTACCAGAAGCTATCAAAATAAGAGTAGGTCCCTGGACGCATGTACAGAAACTGGACTACGAACAACTGCCGTTCAAATGTCGGAAGTGTCACATCTACGGACACTTCGCCAGAGACTGCCCGTCCAAAGGGGTAGAAGAAAAAGGGAAGGAAGAAGGTTGGAACCGGGAAAAAAGACCCAAAACTTCACTCAGGAAGAATGAAAATGCCAATGCTAGAGCTCCCCAAGTGGGACCTGCTCAAAAAACACCCATGGAAAGCCCAGGGAACATATTTGAGATCCTTGGATCTGAAATCATGAATACGAAAGAGACAAAAATTCCGAAGGAGATCTCTCCCTCTAAATCCAAAAGCATTCTAGAGAGATCCAAAGGGAAGATGTTAGAAGAAGAAGAGGAAACCCAAGAGTCCAAGGAATCGGAGGAAGAAGGGGAAATAGGTGAATCACAGTCTACCCCTAGAAGATCTACAAGAGGGCGAATGCCAACAAAGGAAAAAAGAGACCAAGAAAGATACAAAGACAAGCTTCAGGGCAGCCAGCCAACGCTAGAGAAACTCCTAGAAAAAACCCCGAAGATGAAGAGGATCCAAACCCAGGGCTCCAGAGGAGCTCATCACAACAAAGGTAAATGATGAAGGTAGTCTCCTGGAATTGTAGGGGAATGGGCACAAAAGCCAAGGAAGAAGCAATGATTAGTTTAATAAGACTGGAAGCCTCGGAAATTCTTCTCATCCAGGAGACTAAATTGGAGGATTCAACCTTCCTCCAAGCAAGCAGAAAATTTTGGAAAAAAGACGGAGTGCAAGCAATATCTGCTTGTGGAGCATCAGGAGGACTTGGGTCGCTCTGGAATCCAAATAAGTTCTCTTTAATCTTTGAGTCCCTGAACACTCATTGGATTTTGTTAAAATTGTAGCACTTAGAATCTAAGGAAATTATTTGTCTGGTCAATTTATATGCTCCTAACAATGCAGGTGAGAAAAAATTATGCTGGGACTCCATCAAAAACTTGGCAGATCTAGAAAATTTTGAGAACATAATCATAGCCAGAGACCTCAACCTCACCCTCCTCTCATCAGAAAAAAGAGGAGGCAGTATTGTTAGGGATCCGGCAAGAGAAGCAGTGGAAGATCTCATGCAAGATTGGGATCTGATAGACATTAAGCTGACTATTGGCAAGTACACGTGGTCAAACAAAAGAGTTGGCTCAGGTCACATAGCGACAAGACTTGACAGATTTTGGGTCCAAAGCTCCTTCCTGCTTCTAGGTCTAGAAGCTAGATCGAGCATTCTTCACAACAGCACATCAGATCACAACCCTATTAGCCTGGAGCTGCTGACTCCTAAGGATCTGGGGCCTATTCCATTCAAATTCAGTTCTCTTTGGATCAAAGAGACAGACTTCATGAATAAGGTCAAAGACTGTTGGAAAGACCCAGTCAAGGGATCTGCCTTCTTTGTTTGGGAGGAAAAAATCAGAAGAGTTAAAGCCATGCTAAAAAATTGGGCTAAGACCCTGCCCAACCCGGCTGTGGAAAGGAAAAACATTCAAATCAGTTTAGAAAGCCAACATCTCCATCTTGAAACGGCTGAAATCACTAAAGAAGAGTTGGAAAAGGAGGCCAAGCTCCAGCAAAGTTTCCATAAGGCCTGCCTGGTAGAAGAGGATTATTGGAGGCTCAAGTCCAGAAGTCTTTGGCTCAAATCTAGTGACAAAAACTCCTCTTTCTTTCATAAACAAGCCCAAGCTAGGAAAGGGCGTAATTCCATCATCGAAATTAAATAAGAAAACTGCGTTCTGAAGGACTTTGCAAGCATAAAAAAGGAAGCCTCAAAACATTTTGAGAAGCTGTACAGGGAAGACCTAAGAGCTGAGCAAAACGACAGCCTGCTGGATGCTGTCTCTAACCTCATAACCTCTAAGATGAATCAGGCTTTGGAAAGAAAAATCACGCAAAAGGAAGTCAAGGAGACCCTTTTCGCAATGGATCCCGACAAAGCTCCAGGACTAGATGGTTTCATGCCTAGATTTCTACAAACCTGTTGGCAGATAGTCGAGAAGGAGTTCCTCAAAATGATCCAGAAATCCCAAGAATGTCAGAAGATTGGAGGCTAGACAAATTCAGCCTTTCTCGCCCTCATTCCCAAGGAGAAAGGAGCAAACTCCTTCAACAGATTTCGCCCAATTTCCTTATGCAATATTGGGTACAAAGTGATAACCAAAGTGATAGCTAACAGGTTGAAAAGAATTCTCCCCAAAATCATTCCATATAATCGAGGTGGATTCATTCAGGGTAGGTAGCTGGTGGAAAATTTCGTGCTGGTTCAAGAGGCGATCCATTCCAGCCTTCACCGAAAGGAAAAAGGTATGGTTATTAAATTAGATCTAGCAAATTCCTTTGATCGTGTTAGACATAGGTTTTTGTTTGATGTGTTGCATAAACTGGGGTTCGGGAAAAACTTCATTAAGTGGATCAGTGCACGCATTTCAGAGCCTTATATTGCTCCCCTGGTGAACGGTAGGGCCGTTGATTTTTTCAAAGCATTTAGAGGGCTGATGCAGGGGTGTCCCCTTTCACCCCTCCTATTCATCCTCCAAGCTTCTGTCCTCAACTTTTACCTAGATAAAAAGCAACAAGATCAAGAAATTTCTGGCCTGTGCATTGCAAGAGAGGTAAAAAGCATCAACCATGTCCTCTTTGCTGATGATACTTTACTGTTGGGGGCTGCTTCACCTCATTTAGCTATTAAATTCAAAGAAGTTCTGGATGACTACTGTAAGGTCTCAGGCAGCATATTAAATAGGGGTAAATTCCATATATACTGTTGGAATATTCCTGCTTCAACTGCAAACTCCATAGCCAGGTGTCTCGGATTTGCAGCCTCCATCACTTGGTCCTCATTTAAATATCTTGGTCTGCCAATCTTCCACAAGAGGGCATTGAACAAAGACTGGTCCCATCAGCTAGACAAATTCAAGGCAAAAATGCAAGCTTGGGGATCCTCTTGGCTCAATATTGCAGGAAAATCAGTGCTCATTAAGGCAATGCTCAGAAGTCTTCCGATATTCAAATTCTCTGTCCTCCTGGCACCTGTTGGACTTATCAAAAAGATGGAGGAGCTAATCAGACAGTTCTTCTAGAAAGGAGGCAAACAAAATGATAAGATAATTTCCCTAGTTAATTGGGAAATAGTTGCCAAACCAATTTATGAGGGAGGATTGAACTTCAAAGATCTTAGAGCTCAAAATCTAGCCATGGGAGCCAAATTGATTTAGAAAATCATAACTCCTAATCCAGGTTGGGTATAGGTAGCATTGTGGAGGAAATACTTCAGAGGAACGAGACTCAGATGCCTGGATTAGCCCAAAAATCAACTCAGAACTCCTTTCAGCATGTTCATCAACAAAATTGGCTCGCTGATAAGAAATTACTCTTTTTGGATTCCAGGAAATGGCAAACGTATCCACCTGTGGAATGACAGAATCCTGGATCGTCCTCCGCTAGCAAAATCGAGAGACATTACAGAGCTAAAGCGATGGATGTCTGAAGTGAACATCAACACTCTGTGGGACCTCTCGACTTGGAAGGATGATGCTTGGACAGGTTGGAAACAACTCCCTGTTCCTCCCGCCTTGCATTCAGAAATGGCTACGCTCAGAAATCACTTGCACGGGCTGGATCCTATTCATGTGCGCAGGCAAGACGTGAGAGGATGGGGCAAAAATTAGGCAGGCTACATGGTATCTCAGGGATACGTTAATTGTCTTGAGCGCCCCCACGTGCCTCCCAACCCTGCCCCCTGGATAGGCATATGGAAATTCCCTTCAATTCCTAAAGTAGACCACTTATGTTGGCTTCTCCGCCATCAAAAAATCCTCACTGATGACAGGCTTCAAAAAAGGGGCATCTATGGGCCTTCTAGATGCATGCTTTGCAAAGAAAACTCAGAAACCGCCCTCCACCTCATGATCGAGTGCAAGTTCATAGCCTCTATATGGCAGGAGCTTCTTGGTTCCTGGAAATACAAGTTCATCTTCCCTTCCTCAGTGGTGGAGCTGTTCGCGGGCTGGATGGCTAGATATCTAGGTACACTTCCAAAAAATAAAGCAATCAGGACAACGTGGAGTGCTCTACCTAAATTCATTAGTTGGCAAGTCTGTTTGGAAAGGAACATGAGGATATTCCGGAGCAAGGAACAAGCCTACATAATAGTTGCCAACTTGGTGAAAAACGAGCTAGTTGAGTGGCTAGAAGACAAAGGAGATGACTAAAATCTAAGTCAGCAGGACAGAGACTTGGGAACTGTCCTCGATTTCAATTTTCAAAAATCGAACAGTTCTCCTCCAACCCTTAAAGAATGGAAAATTAGGAAAAACGAAGAAGACTTTCAATCCTGGGTGTCTAATCAACCTCTTCCCTCACTCTCCTTTGATGGGGCAACAAAAGGTAATCCAAGAATTGCTGGAGCTAGAGGGCTCATCATCACCCCAACTGATCCATCTTCGCACAGTTTTGCTTGGGGATTAGGCCATTCCTCAAGCATACAAGCTGAGGCGATGGCCCTCTTTCAAGGTATCAAACACCTCAAAGAGATAGGACTTGAGGAGGCAAATGTCTTTGGAGACTCCCAGGTTATCATAAAAGCAGTGGCGACCAATTCCAATCCAACGGATCTGCAACTAGCAAGGTTAATTACAAGGATCAAAAGCATGACAAAGTCCCTAAATCTGAATTACTTTCATGTTTTGAGAACAAATAATAAAGCAGCAGACATTGAGGCAAACAAGGCAGTCCACTTGGATGCCAGTACTATTCTCAAAGATAAGGAAATTCATTGGGAACCAATCCCTTAAAGTGTCATGTTTTATTGCATTCTTCTGCATCAGTTTGTTTGTATCTTTCAGCTAGGAAAATTAGTAGCAGAAGTGCACTTTAACATTTGTAAAAAAAGAAATCTGATAAGAGTAGGCGCTATCTTCCTCTTGTTGGAAAGGCATGTTGAAATCTGCTCCTCCTTTTGTAACCGAATTTGTGGCTTTTAGCCAATCAGTTAATGAAAACCCATAATTGTTCTTGTAAAAAAAACACAATAAGGGGTTACACTAGTAGCATAGGGACCTAACATGCCCCTCTCCTTCAAAAAGTGTTGTCGTCAATGGTTGAGTAGCTCTTGATGCTTCTGTATAAAATTCTTGTCCTCCCATGTGGAATCTTCAGTGAGTAAATTCTTCCACTTGATGAGATACTCTGAAATTGATCAATTTCGTAGCTGTCGGGTTCTTGTTTCTGTGATTGCTCCAGGTTCCAATATGATTTTTCCTTCCTCGTCAAGTTCTGGCAATATTGTTTGAACTCGGATCTTCTGCAACTTTTGAATGAGTGGCACACTTGTTCATCCTTCTTCCATTCATCCCTTGCTTCGTTTATCCAATCTGGTTGGATAATAGAAATAACATAAAACAATGCTTCCACATCCTCATCCTTTCTTGAGAGTGCATATGCAAAAATATTTTGCTTCCCTTTTTTGTAGATGATTTCAAAGTCATAACCCAACATATTTGTGACCCACTTTTTCTGTTATTCTAAAGATAATCTTTGTTCTAAAAAGTATTTAAGACTATCATGATCCATTTTTACCTTAAAGTGTCTTCCCATTAGGTAAGGTCGCCATTTCTTAAGTGCATGTAGTATTGCCAACATTTCCTTCTCATAAATAGCTTGCTTGAGATGTAGCCGTAAAAATACCCAATCGCATACTTCAAAACTTCTTTCACTGCGATGTTGATTTCCTTGTTGTTTCATTTGATTCTGCACCAAAGTGGCGTTATCCTTTAAAAGTTGGAGAACTTGTTGTTGATGCTCGATGTGATCTTTCATTGATTGAATCTTTTTCTTCTTGATATGTCCTTCTATCTTGAGAGTTTGATGAGTGGCAATTTCTTCCAATGCATTACAAGATATGGTCGGATTCATTTCTTGATGCTCCATGTGATGTTTCACTTCTTGAACATTTTTATTCTTGATATGTCCTTCTATCTTGATAGTTTTAGGAGTGGTAATTCTTGCCAATGCATTACAAGATATGGTCATATTCATTTCT
>APFE031231899.1:19101-36003 GCA_000404065.3 Pinus taeda | reverse complement strand
CCTCCTCTTCACAATCTATGTAAAATAATTTCTTCTCAGCACACTTATGACCTTTATTGTATTTGTGATCACAATTGTAACAAAACCCTTTTGCTATTTTTTCTTCCAATTGTTGTGGTGTCAACCTTGTAGGTTGTGGAAGGCTAGGAGAAACAACACTTCCATATTTATAGTTGTGAGGGGTATACTTCCTTGTTTCCATAATTTTTCTTTCCGCTTTTCTTTCCAACTTGAATGCCTTCTCCAATGAATTAGGTTCCCAAAGATGAGCCTCATGTTGAATGTTATCCTTTAAAGTCCCTATGGATACATCAATCCTCTACTTCTCTATAATATCATTTTCCCTTATATTCAATTTTTGAAAGTCCTCAATGTTCTTTACCATTGAACACTTTTGTTTGAGATTTATCAATTGGCTAAAGAAGATGTTGCTCTTTGTATCCTCATAATGTGCTATCATTTCCTCCGTGAAAATTGACCACGTAACAAGTGGTTTACGAGAACGAAGCCCTTTATACCATAAAAATTGATTCGATTCTAAATATGAATATGCAATATATACCTTTTGTAATAGTTGCACCTCATGTAGATCAAGGTATTGCTCCATTTGTAGTATCTAATTTATCGGATCCTTGCCATCAAACTTCCTCATATCGCCTTTTCTTGATTTTAGGAGCTCGATCTTGAAACAAGTATAACTTTGTAATTTTAGATCTCCAAGTTCTAAAATTGCGCCCTACAGTAACCCTCTACGTTCTCTTTCTGACCCCACAAGTCTGATCAATATGAGATTCTACAAGGAAGAATTATGTCAAATATCCCGCGATGACCTGATTATAGACTGGTTCAGTAGAGCCCACTTGTACGAAGTGCCACGTGTCATTGTTTCAACCTTAGGATCTGAAAAATATAAACATAAAACTATAGTCCGTCCTCTTTCTGTAACTTCTTATGAAATTTCAATTTGATGCTCAGAGAGAAAGTTATGACGATTTTCCCAAGGTCACCTGTTTAGAATGTGATTTGGGAGTCTGCCAAAACCCTAACTTCCTCATATTATATCTTCGAAAATATAGCGAGAAAAGATCTGAAATTTGGACCCGAGCTTCCTCGAGATTTTCATTCAAATGGGTTTTAATTTTAGAGTCTAAAACTTCATGGAAAAAAAATATTATAGCGAAAATTCCATGATGAACTGTTTGAGATGAAATTCTGGAGCTTGCAAAAACCCTAATTTCCTCAGATCATATCTCTGAAAATTTAGCAAGACAAGATTTGAAATTAGTACTCGAGGTTCAGGCCGATTTCTTCTCAAATGGGTTTTTTTTCAGCTTTTGAAACTTCGTAGCAAAAACGTTATAGTGCAAATGCCACGATGACCTGTTTGGAGCAGCGAAACCCTAGAATCCAAAACTCTGATACCAAATGTTATGAAACCATCTCACAAAAAGATAGAAAAGAGAGATCAATGCCTTCAAAATAAGACTCTTCAAGGGGGAAACCTCCTTTACATTACGCAAATTAATAATTCTCGGATGATACAAATGACAATACTTCCTTTCTATATATAGAAGTCTAAGGGGTCATAATATAATCAGAGCCGACATAACAATAATAATGTAAGGGCACAATAATAACAATAGTGGGCTTCTATGGGGCACAATAATAACAATATGGGGACTACATGGGCACAAAAATATAATAAGGGGGTTGTACTAACAACAATAAGGGGTTACACTAGTAGTGTAGGGACCTAACACTGATGTCAAAGCCCTAGCCCTAGGAATAAATCCCTAGCTCTAGGATTGATGGCAAAGAGCTTGGAATAATGTGAAAGCCATAAATGGAATGTTAAAGCATGTGATAAAAGGGTTTAAGCTCTCAAAGGAAAACATGATAGCCAAAAGAAGCCCCTCAAGAAAATCAAGAAATAAGTGGTCAAAGTCAAGGAAAATGCAAAGGAAAGCTACATCATCATGTAGCCCTTGACGAGACCTTTCCAATAGTAGGTGGCACAACTCCTAACTCCTCATGGTTGAGGATAAATGGATATTTGAAGTTGTATTAATTATTCTGTCTTTGCCCACAAGTCAAACCATCCTAGGAGATAGGTCAACCTCACAATAGGATGATGCCCAAAACCATTATATATTTCCCCCGTGTAGGGCTAGCCTAACCACAAATTTTCTCTATGGTTTTAGTGCATGTGTGTGTTTGTGGTCAAGGAGAGGGAAAAGGCTACATTAAAGAAGAGAAGTTTGCAGTTTGAAGTGCAAAGTTCACGATCTGTGGCAGAAGGGTTATGTTAGAGGATACCCTATGACCAGACAAAGGCTAGGAGGTTGAAATTATGAGGAAGCAAAAACATGGATTTCAAGAGTATTTTTATTTTTATTGATCTGTAAATTTCCGTGGATATTCCACTAGACAGTTTGTCACAAAATATTTAATAAAATTATATCTAAAATATGAAATTCTACATTATTATAGTTTTATTAGATTGTTGGATCTACAAATTTACTGTTAATAGTGCATGCATGCAAATAAAAATTGTGCAAAAAATAGAGAACGTCAAAATAAAAATCACACACACACATTTGACACAAGATATGCTTTGGGAAACCCTTTTGGGAGAAAAACCCAGTTGGAAGGTGAGGTCACTTTGCTCTCTTTCTCTAAATGGAAATATGGGTGCGAATACAAAGAAGCACGGTCTATGGCTCGTGGGCTGCTACTGTGCACAAATCCTCTTTGTGTGCTCTACCTCCTATCCCCCTTGGCTATTTTTTCTCAGCTATGGAACAAATGCACTAGAAAGAATGTAACCCCTTTTCCTCCTAATGGCTGAGTTATAACACATCCCGATAGCCTACTAGTGGTTAGGGTTGACTACCTCAACTCTTAAGCAGAGCTACAATATAGAATCTTCTAGAGTCTTCTGCATCATAATCACGTGGATAACCCATTTCTCATGAATAATGGGGGCTGACGTGGCATCCTCTCGAACTATGGTGGTGAAAACATGAAGGTCAACTTCTGAGTGGCATAACTTTCGCATACATTTTCTAATTGACATGATTCTTATGTCATTGGAAAAGTATTTGTGTTTAGAATAGGAAAAAAAGGTGTGGCGCTAAAGTGGCAAAGTTTTAACCCCAAAAAAACTCATTTGATGCCTCAAAAAACTCCTAGAAGTTTTCAAACCCTCTTTTGCCAAACTGAGTCCCGCCAATAAAAACGGTCACGTGAGTTGATTCCTCCACTTTTTCCACTCTAAAAGCATCGAGATGGACGAAAAAAAATATAATGATCCAATCTGGATAACACATCCCCATTTTGGGAGGCTTTTGGCCCCCAAAATCCTCTACTGAATGAGGTGAGGTAATATTTTCTCCACCTTCTCTCTGGCGTACCATTTAGCTTTGCCTAGAAGTTGTCCTTTCAACCCAATTTGCCAAAGGTCATGTTGCCCTTGTCTTGTAGTTCTGGACCTCTTCTATAAAATTGTATTTGTCTTGTAGTTCTGGACCTCTTCTATAAAATTGTATCTTTTGTCCACTCTACCTGAGCATCAATTTCCAAATCCTCCACAGAAGGTAGGACATGTTCCTCTTCATGATCTAGCATGTAAGGCTCATATAGTTTTAGATTCTATACATTCACAACTAAGTAAATGTGCACATATGGTGGTAAACTGAGTCAATGGGCACTATCACCCACCATTTTAGTATCTCAAATGGACCATACCTCATAGCCTTGATTTTCTTACCAGGCCCCCATAGCCTCTCCTTGTTCAACTGTAGCCATACTTTGTCTCCCATCTTGAATGATTTCTCTATTTCATGTTGATCATGCTTAGCCTTACATTTATCTTACAACTTCTACAATGTCTCTTGTACCTATAGATGGATCCACTTGATCTTATCTATAAATTTTTCATCCCTGAAGCTATCTCTTGTTAGATTTTACCTCACTCCTTATTTCCCATATGCAATATCCAAAGGTGAAGGCGACAAATATCCAAAACAGGTTTCAAATTGGGACTTTGTTGTAGAAGTGTGGACTGCTTTGTTGTAGTAATGTTGTATATATACCAAATTTTCATCCCAGTTCTCCAGATGATTCTAGTTGTATCCCCTCAGAAGTTTCACCAAAGTCTTATTAACTACTTCTATATGTCCATCTATTTGCGGAATGTTGTATATCTCTTAAACTTCATGTCCATATTCTCCCAAAATGTAGTCCATAATGCACTGAGGAATCTCATATTCCTTTATGAAATGATGCTCCTTGGTATCCCAAAGTGCACCCCAACCTATCTAAATAATAAGTATGTTGCTTCTTACACACTAATGGTCTTTTTAGAGGGCATCATAACACACATATTGTTTAACTTATCAACTACCATGAACAGGTAGTCATGTTCCTTCCTGGTTATTGCTAAACCTCCCATAAAATCCATGGAAATACTTTCCCAAGGACGAGTGGGTAAAAGCAAGGGATGATATAGACCATGTTTCCTATTGCTAGGCCTATTGGTACACAACAAATCTTGCATCCTCTTAAGAGCCTAGCTACCTGCTCTTGCATCTTGGGCCAATACACATACCTTTTCAAGTTGGCCACAATCTTCCCTACACCAAAGTGCCCTACAACCTTGGAGGTGTGAGCCTCTCTAATCAGCTGCAATCACTCACCTTTAGGAAAACATAGCTTATCTAGCTTGTAGAGTAACCCATTTAGAGATGGTAGTCAATGGTGTTGTTTTCATCGTTCACATGACTTTTAATTTGCAACTGTTGAAACACCTCCTTAGAGTCTTCATCCTTTGAATATGCCTCTTTGTATGCATCATTTGTGAATGACTCCATGTGCACAAGAGTCCCCAAAGTTGTGAGCTTTGATGTGGGTGGTCTTGAAAGCATGTCAACCAACTTATTTATGTTTCCCTTCTTATACTTGATCACCAAATGAAACTGTTATAGAAACCCCATCAATTTGCAATGCTCGGTTTGTTGTAGCTTACTTTGGACTTGACAGGTACTATAATGGTTGGGCTCGACAAGTACTATAATGGTTGGTAGCTTACTTTCACAACTTGCACAAGGGCATAGATATCCTTGTCATAGGTAGGGTAGTTAAGAATGTCCCAATGAAATACTTTAGAATGGTAGCATATAGGCCTTCCTCCCTACATCAAGGTCGCTCCCATAGCATACCCAATCACACCTATCTCCACTTCAAAGGGTTGCTCCAGGTTTGTAAAATGCCAGAACTCGTATTGGAGTGATATTATTCTTTAGCTCCTTGAAATCCCTTTGTTGACTCTTTCCCCATTGGAAACTCTTACCACTTGTTGTTATGGCATGGAGCGGTGATGCTAATGCTGAAAATAAGGCCATGAATTTCCTCAGGTACTATGTTTCCCCATTGAAACTCTTGACCTCATAAACATTAGTAGGCATTGACCATTCTGTGATGGCTTCCATCTTGGAAAGATCTATCTTCATCTCTCCTCCACCTACCACATTGTTGGGGTTGTGTTATATTCTTTCCACGACTACTCGACGCGTTGGGGGGTAATAAGGGGGTGGCAGCTGGGAAATTTTTTTGGACCCTATATTAGGTGGGCGGACATACCTATGGTTTTGTGCATGGATTTCGCACATGGTTTTGGGCATGATGGTTTTCTGTCGATGTATTTTGTAGATCCGGTCAAGGGAACTACAATTATGTTATAATCCAAAGTTAATGTATTGGGCTTGATGGATGCTTCAACATGTATATATATGTATTGTAACATTGAAAGGAACATAATGAAAAATCAATCTGGTAGTCTCGGTTTTGGGATCTAGGGGAAAATCTCTGTGTATATATGCTTTATGTTTTATGCTCTCGCCATTGTTTATTTTCTATTTTTAGAATTTGTATGCAGGTCATTTCTGTACGGGGTTAAAACCTACACACATACCCCAGATGCACCAAATATTGTTATGCAAACTCGCACTTATTGAGATTTCCTAGCAACTAGTGCTTATTTAATGTATCTAACACCTGTGTAAAATGTGATATGTGCTCCTCCCAAGTAACACTATATACCAATATATCATCGAAATATACAATAACAAATGAATCTATAAAAGGGTGTAGTACATCATTAATTAATCTCATAAACGTAATTGGTGCATTACATAGGCCAAATGGCATGACTAACCACCCATACAAACCTTGCCTAGTTTTGAAGGTGGTCTTCTAGGTATATTCTTCTTTAACTCGCACCTGGTGATATCCATACTTTAAGTCCAACTTGGTGAAGTATTTTTCTTGTTGCAACTGATCCAATAGATCATATATCCTAAGTAGGGGTTACTTGTTTTTGAGCGTGATTTTGTTCAACGCCCTATAATATATATACATCTGTCAAGTCTCATCTTTGTTTGGCACAATTATGATGGGTGACCCACATGGTGATGTACTCGATCAAATGACACTTTGTTCTAGTAGCTGCTGCAAATATTTCTTCACCTTACTTGCTTCTATAACAGATTATTTGTACATCCCAATGTTTGGCAATGGGGTGTCTGGCAATAGTTGTATCTCGTGCTCCACTTCCCTCTTTGTTGGTAACCCTTTAGGCTCTTGGAACACATCCCTATATGCATGTAGTAACTCTTCCTGTTGTTGGTTATGTTTCTTAGTACACCCTTCTAGGGATGCCTTTCCTCTTACTGACTCTTCTACAAATTGATTTTCTCTTAAAAACAATAAAAAATACTTCTTGCAACAGCTTATTAATTTCTTAGCTTGGTTGGCACTTACCAACGATATTTTTAACTTGCCCTTGTGTGCATTAATGGTGAATGATTTTCCATTCTTTACGAGTTGATATTGGTTGGATCTATGCATGAATATTGCATTTCGCATGTACATGTAGGGACTCCCAAACACAACTCCACATACATCAAGGTGAATTGCATCTAATTCTACCTCATCAATAAAATCAAAACTATTGAAAAATCTAATTTTGCATTGTTTTCTTACCTTCATCTTTGCATCTTTATTTACCCATCCCAATGGATATGGGCTTCGATGTTCATGAAATTCTTGACCATCCTTGTTGTAATGAGATTTTCTTGTGATCCTGAGTCAAATAGAGCATCAATCTTTGTCTTTTTGATTTGTATCTTTATATGGAATAGTTTAGTCATTTATTTCTCTTCTTGTTGTTAAATGCTACTTAAATTCACCTCCTTCTACATTGATGTACATATAATCTTCTCATCCACGTCCGAGTTGCTTTCAACTTGGTTGCTTGAATTAATGGCCATGAGATTCTTCTTCTTATTATCTTTCTTCTTGTCTTTGGGTTTAGCTCTGGATATAACTTCCAACACTTCTCCTCTGTATGGTCATCAATGTTGCAGTGGTTCCAGTGGTTGTTGGGATCTTTGCACTGGTGTGTTGTGGCTGCCGTCTTTTTATATTTTCTCCCTTTTTGCTTCTTCTTCCCCTCCTTAGAAGCGTCGTATTTCTCCTTCTGCTTCAATCCACTTGGTTGTGCTCTCTTCAAGCCTATGTTCTCTAGGTATTGCACCTTTACACAAGCCTTGTCCACTAATTTAGGCTTGACCAACAACACTTGCTCATGCAAATTGTGGTGTGGACCCCCCAAGTGCTTGAGGAGTACATATGAGTTCTTTGGGGAGATACCAAACATTATCGCCATATTTCAGAACTCTGTGGTGTACTCTTGCACGCTTTGCCTCGACTTTTGCATGAAGCAGTGCCATCAAATCCACTGGTCCTCTACATACACAATAGGGTAAACATGTGACCTAATGAGGGTTTTGAATTTCTCCCACTTAGTCATTAAAGGCTCTCTCTCCAACCTCAGGGTCTCTATGTGGATTTCCCACCAAGTTAGAGCATGGCCCTCTAATTTCAGCAGAGCAAATGAAATCTTATGTTCTTCCTCAATGTGATGGATGTTGAAATACACTTATAGCTGTTGCAACTAGTGATTCATCTTGAGAGCATCGATCTCACCATGGTATAGCTTGATATCAACCTTTGCTTACATTTTAAACATCGATTATGATTGGTTCACAACATTCGAACTGGATTGATCTTTTCTGGGTTCTTTCTTCGATGGGTTCTTTGTTTCTTCTTGATCTCCTGATCCCCCTTTTATTTTTTCCTCTACATTTGAACCCCCATATTCTCCAAATATCCCAAGATTTTTGCTTAGGGTCTCCATCAGGAGATTTACATTACAATTTATATCTGTGACTTGTTGTTCCAGCTGTGAAAACCTCACCTCTGTAGGATCACGAGGGTCATTCATAGATTCGTCAAGCATGATTAGGGTTTTACAATTTTTGGCCCCGTTGATATACATCCCCTGAAAATATCCACAATATATGCTAAGAAACCTTCTCTGATACCAATATTATCCATAAACTATCATGGATATTCCATTGGATAGTTCGTCAAAATAGATATGATAAAATTATATTTAAAATATGAAATTCTAGAATATTACAATTTTTTTTATATTTATGGATCTATAGATTTACTGTTAATAGTGCAAGCATGAGAATAAAAATTGTGCAGAAAATAGAGAACATAAAAATAAAAGATTTGCACACACATTTGACACAAGATATGCTCCGGGAATCACTTTTGGGATAAAAACCCAGCAGGAAGGTGAAACCACTTTGCTCTCTTTCTCTAAATGGAAATATGGATGTGAGTACAAAGAAGTATGGATTGTGGCCAATGGGTTTCTACAATGCACAAATCCTCTTTGTGTGCTCTACCTCTTATCCCTCTTGGCTGTTTTTGCTTAGCTATGGAACAAATTCACTCAGAATAATGAAACCCCTTTTCCTCCTAGTGGCATGATTATAACATAGCTCAATAGCCTACTAATGGTTAGGTTTAACTATCTCAACTCTTAACCAAAGTTACAATATAGACTCTTCTACATCATAATCACGTGGCTAGCCCCTTTTTCATGAATAATGGGGGTTGATGTGGCATCCTATTGAACCATGGTGGTGAAAAAAAGAAGGCCAAATTATGACTGGCATAACTTTCACATACAAACTTCGATTGACATGATTATTGTGTCATTGGAAAGTCTATGTGTAAAACAGGAAAAAAAGGTATAATAGTAGAGCAACAAATTTTTATCCCCAAAAATCATAGTTTGATGCCTCAAAATGCTCCCGAAAGGTTTCATACCATGTTTTTCCAAAGGGTCTTACTGGTAAAAACGGTCCCATGAGTTTTTTCCTCCACTTTTTCCACTCTAAAAGCATTGATATGGATGACAAAAAATATAATGATCCAATCTAGCTCATTTATTTTTATTTTTCTATGGTAAATTTTGGCTATTATTCTATAGCATCATATTGAGACTAGGGTGAATTTGTGTGCCTTGCAGATTCTTGTTTTAAGCCCTTTTCTTTTGGAGTAGGCCAAACCTTGTAAAGGGTTGGTTAGTAACCCTTGATTTGAACAAACCTCAAAACAATTTGAAAATGTCAAGCATTGCATACTTGTGATAGTGTTAAAGGCTGAGTTGAGGTATTGTTTATGAAAAAAATTAGGAGGTTGTGCTAGTGACAAGTTTTGGAGGCCAAGCCCTAGCCTAGATGGGTCACAGGCCTATGGGGTACATATAAGAGAAAATTAGTGCCATTTCTTTGATTATAGACTTGTGGCAGGGGGAGAATATCTGTAACATTGGAGAGTAGGGACAAGTCTTATTGTGGACATACTTAAGGCCTATAATTGCTTATAATGTTCATAAGTGAAGGCCATGCATTGGGAAGTATATTTTAGTGATTCGAAGAGCCCTCAAAATTGCAGTGAGATACAGGAATATCGAATTGAGGAAGTGAAGTCAAGCAAGAATTTTGTGGATTGTCGGGATAGAAGAAAACAACCTAACAAGATCATATCAAAGACAACAAAGGAAGTCTAAGGAATGACTAACAACAGTGCTAAGGACTAGGACAAGACAAAGGAAAAGGCCAAGTGGATGTGATCAAGCTTAAAGGAGAAAATCTAAGAGTGGCCTGGTTGGGTGACGAGTTCTACTAAAGAAAGAAAGTTTGTATGAACCAGAAGAAATTGTGAATTATCTTGAAGAAGTAGGTGAGTGCCTACAAGTTGTTGAGTTTCTGCTCAATTGAAGAGATTGGAGTTTCTTGTAGGTTGGTGCCTATGAAGTTGTTGATATTGAGCCTATTTAAGGGATTGAAATCGGTTACACAATATTTTGTCACACCTCCTGTTCACTTCGTGTTCCATATCCCGAAGTGCCAAAACATTGACAACTTTGTAGCATATCCATCATGATATACAAATCAAAACATCCCTGAAGAATCAAAGGAAAACTACCCTGAGATAATTCTGAAGAAGGTTAACTAAAAACTTAATTTTTAGGGCCAATGCATTTTACTCCACTACCTTCCCGTGTTGGTGGCAGGTTGCACTGCTTTACCCTAGCACTGCCATTGCAGGTTTTGATATGAAAACGTGCACTAAACCTCTTCTGACAGGTTTTTCCCAAACTAGAGGAGAAGATTTGTGCACTAGAACCTTTGAGAACAACGAGTTGGACATTGGTCATTGTTGATATGGTTGAGCTCTCCAATTTGGACCTCTTGATATTATCATCATGGAATTTTCCCTTGAGATGTGGACATTCCTCCCTCTTTTATGGATCCCTAACTCCCTCTCCCTTCCTATAAGTCAACTCCCTTCCATCCCCAAATGCTTGGTCATTAATTGTTGCATTCCTATATTGTGATTATGCTTAAGTGCTGCCCATTCTAACTTGGAGAAGGAGTGCTTAAAGAGTCTTTGCTTGGACTTGGACATCCACCAAAAGGAGGTCTCCAACATCAACGCATAGGTTGTATGCTTCCCTTTTTAGCTTATTAATATATACATATGATGTTCACTTTCCATAATTGTGTAAATGTTTATGCTTTTAGCTTAATACTCTTGATATATTAAGTAGTTTATGTTTTCTGTATGCCATATATGCTCTTGTATCTTGCATAGCTCTTTGATATTCCTTGCAGGTACTCAGATGTGAAGAACAAGTAAGAAGTGAGCCTGGAAGCAAAGGATTCATAGTCATATCCAAAAGAACATCTGTGATGAGTGATATTATTAGCCAACCTCTTGACCTTTACATGTTTTGAGCAGTTCCATCATTAGCGGAATCAATTGCTATCCTTTTGTACCACTCGTTCTTCCAGGTAGAGTCATCTTTCAACGCTTTTCTAACTCTTGAAATATGAAAAGATTGTTGAGTACTTGTCATTTCAAACTCGTTAAAATAAATGAAATGACGTCTACTCAATATAAGTTTAACCTTTTCTGGACTGAGGTAGATTATTGTACGAAAAAGAAATACCTTAGTTGAACATGGCTAGGAGGTTCTCTTGAATATTGTTTTCTACCTTTTCAGATTCGAGAGACTATCTATGAAAAGGGACTTTTAGAGTTTCCTTTTTGCCTCTTTTTCAAACTCTCTAAACATGAAAAATATGTCGAGTTTGTCGGACTCGTAAAACTTAAACAACGCAAGATTTGTCACCATGAGGAGACCGAGTTTCTCCTTCCTAGGACTCATTAAACTTACTAAGATGGATTCATCCAAAGGGTGAACTTATATGGCAAGCATATGCTATCCCCTTCAAGCATGCAATTAAAAAATAATGGGGTATTCACTAGAAATTGTGGGTGGGGAAGTGAAAGCGATCATATCTTGTATTGTAAAGGAAGCATGTTGCTCTTGAACATGACACTCATTTGTTGCTTGTGTCGGGTTTGGTACATCCTCACTTAGTCACTTGCCTTCCTGGGTTTGGGAAATCCATTTTGCCTCTCATATGATTATACCACTTCGTCATCATGACCTCTGATCCTATGTTGAGTCAAATGCTGCCAAACTCTAGAGTCGTGCCACTGATATGTTCAAGAGAAGTCCTATATGCAATTATTTACTACTTATACATTACCTGACTTTCTGCCACAGTCCTGGATCACACTTATCTACTCTACTACATCCTTTTCATGTCGATGATGTGGGATTCATTATATCCCTCCTTTGATGGATCACTTCCTGTCAACTTCAGCTCATTATCGGGGAAGGTGATATAGAAACTCCCATCCAATACCTTAGATCTTGCATTCCTCAATGGCAAGTTCTTCGCATTTGATGACAGGTTTACATCATTGAACTTCAATCGGATGACTCCACGAGTGTTTGACTTCAAATTCATTATTCACATTCGTGAATTGTATTGATTGTACCTTGAGATCCATTATCATTATTGGTGGTTTCTCTCGTCCTTGTTAACAATTTACATCATTGACTGGGAATCAAGTGGTTTTCTATTATGTTAGACTTCGACACATCTATTCACATGTTAGAATTTGTACATTGATTGGGTCGAGACAGAGTGCAAGACCTTGGATTATGTTTGATAAAATCTAGGTTGCGTGGAGTTATGAGTTATTCATGATTGTACACATGTTTCCTCTGGACGAATGGCTACGACCATACCGTGGATACATACACATGATCCCTTCTATTCGGATGGTTGCGTCCATAGAGTGGATTCGTGTATTATTACATGCATATTCATGTATCATTAGGCATGATCATCATAGATATCATATATGTATATGTATATGCTTGATTTGCAGGTCTCCTGATGGTGTTGTTCTAGTCCTTACACTGACTTGCAAAGCATCCCAACCATCACTCCTTGTTCTGCCTTCATGCTTTAGGGGGCATCTGTTACACAATATTTTGTCACACCTCCTGTTCACTTCTTGTTACATATCCTGAAGTGCCAGAACATTGACAAATGTGCAACATATCCATCATGATATACAGACCAAAACATCCCTGAAGAATTAAAGGAAAACTACCCTTAGAAAATTATGAAGAAGGTTAACTAAAAACCTAATTTTTATGGCCAATGCATTTTGCTCCACTGCCTGCTTGTGCTAATGGCTGGTTGCACTGCTTTACCCTAGCGTTGCCAGCGCGAGTTTTGATATGAAAAACCATGCTAAACATTTTCTGGCATATTTTCCCAAACTGGAGGAGAAGCTTCATGCACTAGAACCTTCGAGACAACGATCTGGATGTTGGTTGTTGTTGATATGGCTGAGCTCTCCCATTTGGAACTCTTGATCTTATCATCATGGGCTTTCCCCTTGAGATATGGACATTCCTCCCTCTTTTGTAGATCCCTAACTCCCTCTCCCTTCCTATAAATCAACTCCCTTCCATCCCCAAATGGTTGGTCATTGATTGTTGCATTCCTATACTAAGATTATGCTTACATGCTACCCATTCTAACTTGGAGAAGGAGTGCTTGAAGAGTCTTTGCTTGGACTTGGACATCCACCAAAAGGAGGTCTCCAACATCAAGGAACAGGTTGTATGCTTCCATTTTTAGCTTATTAATATATACATCTGATGTTCGCTTTCCATAATTGCATAAATTTTTATGCTTTTAGCTTAATACTCCTTGATCTATTAAGTGGTTTATGTTTGATGTATGCCATATATGCTCTTGTATCTTGCATAGCTCTTTGATCTTCCTTGCATTTACTTGGATGTGAAGAACAAGTAAGAAGCGAGCTTGGAAGCAAAGGATTCAAAGTCATCTCCAAAGGATTGAGCGATTAGCATCAAAGCGAGGTAGGACACTCTCTCTCTTTGCATTTAATTTATTTAGTTTGTTGCTAGACCCACTCATTGAGCTAGAGGGATCACCTCTGTCCACAGAGGGGATTTACCTTCACAACAAAATATCCTATAGGTTGGTGCCTATGAAATTTGAAAGTCGATGATCATTGAGGATTAGTGTCCTCATCTTCTTAATAGGTTTGATCCTGCAATTGTTGTAAGTCGGTGCTTATAGAAGATCGGTGTCCTCGAGAATGGTTGTAATAAATTAAAGACTTTTTACTAGTGTTTCGTCTTCAAGTTTTAACTTGCACTTTGATCTCTATGCTCATACATTGTGAAAATTGTTTATGTGATGTGAATTTGGTTTCAAGATTAAGTAAAAAATTGAAAACGAATGAAATACTAATTCACCCCTCTTAGTATTTCCAACAGAAAACTTGTCCAAAATATATCAGTGAGTTTCTAATATGAAAAAGTGGCTACATCCATTAAAGCCACAAGATAGGAAAATATATCTCTAGATGATGGCAATAAAGAATGAACATTAAGACATTCTAATGCCTCCTACTTTGTATATTCCTTTTAATACCCCAATGCCTTCTCCCTTAAAAAATATAAATTCTACATCTCTAGGAGTAAATGGAACCATTAGAGTAATCCTTGTGATGCCTGATCATCCAATAATTAATTTGGGATGTTAGTCGATAAAAGAAGTCAGGTTCACTCTCCGGATGCTCATAAAATGGGTAACTGCCAAAAAGGCAAAAGAGGTTACACACACCAAGATATATGGTGAACCAACTAATCAATGGGTTTACAAGGCTGGCAATAGAATGATGGAGGTGTATCCTACAAAGAGCCAAATATGACATCCTAAATGATCCGAAGGAAGATGAGGAGCTTAGTCAAGCTCTGTCAACTTGTTGACGCAGGTTTTTGGACCTTTGTTAACAAAGGGGATGTAACTAGGACTGAGGTTCTTTAGATAGCCCAAGTCATTTGAAGTCGTCACTCCTGACAAGTTTAAAGGCTCTGTTGGCCTTTGGATCTCTTCCTATCACGAAGAAAAGAGCTTGGGTATCCTAAAATTATCTAATGTTATGAGTACATGGAACATAAACTACTATGTTATATTAATGTGCCTAATCTATTAATTAAATAATTAGTGAAATATAATACAACGATCAATAAATAGCTATTAATATACATAAATATATACAAAATCTACCAGAAATATAATGTAGAAAATAAAACACAAAAATCCTAGTTGGTAGAAATAAAGAATAAATTATATTTTGTTCACTGTGTATTTCCAATGCAAATAGTGTAACTAACTTTAAATTATAAATGAAATTATAATTTAAAATATCTATAATCCTTGATGTGATTTATAAAAGACAAAATACTACAATAATGCGAGCTTCTGCTCTTTTAAACTAACACATAATGACTACTAAGAATGCAATGGTGGTTATGTTGACGTAATTACTAACCACATGATTTATTACAATAATTATTGCAGCCAGTTTGGCATAGATCGAGGAAGCAATGTTAGCTATTACGAATAATTAGTTGTTGCCTCTTTATCTCCATCAAATGAACATAGTTAAAAGAGTATGAAGAACATATATTCTATTACACCCAATAAATAGATTCGGGCTAAATATAATAGCTAGTATTAGTAGAGTAACTATGCCCTTATGTTAAAGAAAACAAATTGTCACTCTTTTAAATAAAAACAATTTTCTCATTGGCAGTTTTAGTTTCTTCATAACTATGAATGTTGGCACCCTCACAAGAACTATAGCTTCAAGTCAAACCAAACAAACTTCAAGAAGCCATTTTTCTCTATGCATTATGCATTGGCAAAACTATCACATTATATCCAACAAACTTTAATAACCCATTTTTCTCTGTGTCCCCATGGAGGATAAGTATAAATATAATCTTGTTTTCATACTTAAAAATGCGAGAAGATTTTTTTGCGTTATTTCTAACAATATATTGCCACCTAATTTTGCTTTTGAAAATGTAATTTATTTAAATTAATTAAAACTTGATTATTGAAACAATAACAATAGTAGTTAATATTGATTTTATATTTCATATAATAATAGTAGCCGGAGCCGAGGGGAGCACGGAAGGAGCTACAATCAATCAAGAGACAAGGCATAGTTATAGAGCCATGGTCCCAAGAGGGGGTCGTGAAATGGACCTTCCCTTTCCACCTGAGCTAGTTGCATTTTGAGATCTGGTTGCAACATGCAATAAACTGCCAGCATCTGAAAACTAGCAGAAGTTTGTTAAAAAAATGGAATCCATCCCCACAGTTGCTCTGCCGACTAAAGAACCCTGCAAAGTGGCATTAAATCTAGCAGAACGAGGGCTTATTGGACAGTTCACAGGCTTATGGCCCTCGCCTAAAGCTGTAGACGTCTGGGTGCAAAGGAACTGGCGACCACTGGTTAAGGATGGAATAAAAAGCCATTTCGTTGGCAAAGGATTCTTTGTATTCATATTTGAAGCAACCGAAGACATGAATCTCATATTCAAAAATGGCCTGTACTTCATGGGGCCCTAGGGCCTGTATCTGAATCAATGGACACTAGACTTCGATCCATCTCAGGATGTGCCCTGAGCTGTTCCGGTTTGGCTGCGATTGCCCCATTTACCTCTTCCTACTGGAACCCTAAATCCTTAGAAACCATAGACAACAAACTTGGTAAATACATCAACCGGGTAGAAAGAAGAGATCAATACTCCTATGTGAGAATTTGCATAGAAGTAGACCTAGAGGAAGGTCTCCTTGAGGCTATTAAACTCACGGTGGCTGACTGGACACACATACAAGTGCTAGACTATGAACAACTCCCATTTAAATGCCAACACTGCCATGGCTATGGGCACTTTGCCAAGCACTGTAAAAAAACAAAGGATGGAGCCGAGAAGGAGAAAGAAGATCAATGGACTCAGGTACAGAAGTCAGGAACAACTAAGCAGAACAACGAGAACAAAGGGAAAGCCTTGTCCACTGGGAGGGGTTCTCCCCCTGAAGCCAAAGTTGAAGGAAGCACAACCCCTCCAAGAGCAGACATACCCACAAATACATTTGAAATACTCAGTACACCAGAAAAACTTCAGGATCCAACAGACAAAGAGGTTGAACA
>APFE031231899.1:7099-18906 GCA_000404065.3 Pinus taeda | reverse complement strand
AACCCCAAAAGGTGCCTCTAGCTCCCCATCCTATGTAGATATGACAAGGAAGAAGACCCCAGAGACATCGGGATCCTCAGAAGATGAAACAAATGAGAGGCCCTAAAAAAGAGTGGGGAGGAAATCTCACAGAGAGGCTAGAGAAGAGGAAGCAGAGAGACAAAAAATGCAAGGCAATCAGGGCACTATAGAGATGTCTATCGGCAAAAATACCAGAACCAGGCCTCCCAAAAGAGGTACTGCCCCAACCAATAACAATAAATAATGCAATTAGTCTCTTGGAATTGCAGAGGACTGGGGAATCCATCAAAATCAGAAGCAGTCAAGAGCCTATTGAAATAAGAACTTCCCGAGATCCTCATGCTCCAGGAGACTAAAATAGAAGGCGAAGCCCTTCTGGAACTTAGCAAAGCAAAATGGAAAAAAAAGCTGGAAAAGCGGTAAGTGCTAGAGGAACATGCAGCATGATAGCCACTCTCTGGGAGGTAGACAAGTTTCAGCTCGAGAGCTCTTTCCAGACGCAGCACTAGATCTACACCGAACTCCATCATCTCCCAAGTAAGATAAAATTTGCTCTCTTTAATCTCTATGTTCCTGTCCTTTATACAGAAAAGGAAGAATGCCAGCAAACGCTGACTAAATTTCTAGAAGCATACTCCCTCAAGAACATAATTATTGCAGGAGACTTCAATCTAATCCTTGACCCAAAGGAAAAAAAGAGGAGGAACCAACAACAGGGACCGCTTTCTTCCTTTGGTGAAAAATCTGATTCAACAATGGGATTTACTAGACTTCAAGCCAAAAAAAGGGCTATACGCATGGACAAATAACAGAACAGGGGAGGAGCACATATCAGCCAGACTAGATAGATTCCTTCTCCAGAGCTCCTTCCTCTCTGAGAAGATGATCATTTCCATGAAAATTATGCCAAAGTGGAAGTCAGATCATAAACCCATCCTCGTTTTGCTGGAAGAAGAAGAAAACATGGGGCCAATCCCCTTTTGATTCTGCCCACTATGGGCAAATAGAGAAGGATTTTTGGAAACAGTGAATAAGGCATGGTCCATACATGTACTTGGTTCACCTAGCTATGTGTGGGATCAAAATATAAAAGCCACCAAAGCAACAATGAAACAATGGATAAAAAAGCCCATAAATTCCCCCACTACCCAATGAAAACAAAGCACAAAGAAGTTGCTGGATCTGCAAATGGGCCTGGAGAAGCAAGTCATAACCAGCCCAAAAATCCAAAGTGAGCAAGAACAACAAACCAGAACCCTCCAAATATTCAGAGAGGAGGAAGAATACTTGAGACTCAAGTCTCGTAATCTCTGGCTTGCGTTTGGAGACAAAAACAC
Organism: Pinus taeda; assembly: GCA_000404065.3. Taxonomy (NCBI): domain Eukaryota; kingdom Viridiplantae; phylum Streptophyta; class Pinopsida; order Pinales; family Pinaceae; genus Pinus; species Pinus taeda. The sequence goes on along the minus strand of APFE031231899.1, from coordinate 17,548 downwards.
AACCTTCTTCCACAAGCAAATCCTAACCTGTCTATATAGAAACCACATTGCTAAAATCATCTCGCCAGACGGGTTGTTCTCAAGGGTACAACTCAGATAAAAGAGGCGACAACCTCTCATTATCAGCTGCTATTTAAAGAAGAAGGTGCGATGGATGGTGAGGAAGCTCGTGACTTCCTCAAGCACGTCCCAAGGTTGGTAAACGAGGAGGACAATGCAACTCTCCTTAAGCCATTCACTAAAGACGAAATAAGCAATGTAATATGGAAGATGGAACCAGACAAAGCCCCAGGACCAGACGTATTCTCCATTCACTTCTATAGAATCTTCTGGGACACTATCAAGGTTGATCTATTCTGAATGATCAAAGGCTTCCTCCGAAAAGCCAAAGTGAGAGGAAGCACAAATTCCACCTTCCTAGCTCTAATTCCCAAAGAAGCCAACCCAGAGGCATTTGACAGATTCAGGCCAATCTTGCTTTGTAATGCGTCCTACAAAATTCTCACCAAGTTACTTGCAAATAGAATAAAGCATTTGTTGGAAAAACTCATCTCCACCAACCAAGGAGGGTTTGTCAAAGGCAGGAATATCCTAGATAATGTGATTCTGGTGCAGGAAATCATCCACTCCAGCAATCAATGCAAAGAGCAAGTTATTCTCATCAAACTGGACACGGCGAACACCTTTGACTGAGTAAGGCACTCTTTCCTCCTCCAAGTTCTTCCTTCTTTTGGATTCAATCATGAATTTGTTAAATTAATTAAAGCATGCATTAGAGAACCTTAGATAGTCCCCGTAGTGAATGGCAGATCGACATAATACATCAAAGCTTCGAGGGGAATCGATCAAGGCTTCCCTATGTCCCCCTTCCTGTATCTTCTGTTCGCAAACTCTCTCAGTAGAAAGCGCACAAATGAGAAGCTCAAGGGGACTCTTCCTGGCATCAGGGCCATAACTAGAACAACCCTAATAAATCATGCCTTGTTCGCCGATGACTCCATCCTTATGGGGGGAGCCTCCATTAAAATAGTAATAGCCTTCAATGGAGTAATCCAAAGCTTCTGCAGAGTCTTCGGAGCAATGGTCAACAAGAGGAAATTGTAGTCTACGGTTGGGCGATAAACCAACAAACTATACTTAGGATTGCCCAAGCCCTGGGATTCACCGGCTATGTCTCCTAGGAAAAATTCAAGTACCTTGGCCTGCCTTTAACCTTGGGTACCTGCAAGGCCCCTCATTAGATGGAAATTATCAACAAAATCAAGGCTAAAATGACTTCTTGGGGCGGACAGTGGCTCACCACAGTAGGGAAGCTCACTCTGGTCAAGTCAGTTCTCTCTTCCTTTCCTATTTACCAAGCTTCGTTCCTTTTAGCTCCAAAAATTATCACCGAACATCTAGCAAAGCTGATTCGAAAATTTCTATGGCAAGGAGGAAATGGGAACCAAAAAAAAAAATCATATAGTAAATTGGGACATAGTGAAAAGGCCAATATCTGAAGGTGGACTTCAGGTGAGAGATCTTGGGTTGGCCAATTTAGCAATGGGAGGCAAGATCCTCTGGAAAATCTTCTCAAATCAAAGACACCCTATTAGTCAAATCCCAATTAAAAAAATATCTGTACAGACTCTCAATAAGGAATATGGAAGAAGGAGCCTCCCACAAAGGAACCATGTTGTGGAGGCTTTGTAGCCAAGGCTGGGAGTTTTTCAAAGAAAAACTCTACAGAATACCAGGAAATGGGAAAAGAATCACACTGTGGGATGACAAGATCATGGGTCTCCAACCCCTAAATCTTGCACCAGAAATCGCAGAACTGCGCAACCAACTCATTCAAAAAGGCATCCATAATCTGGCTGAAATCTACACTTGGGATACAATAGGAAATTGGAGTAATTGGGCCCTCCAATGTCCCCCTCACTGGATGCTCCCTCAACTCCATCAATTACTTGCTAAACTCAATGGTCTGGCTCCTGTGCATCTCCAATCGAAGAATAAGTGGGGCTGGGGGAAGACAGGAGCTTACTCAACAAGGCTGGGTTTTGCTTCTCTACAAGAATAACATCATCAAATCCACACTACAAAGCTTTGACAACATGTTTGGGACCCATTTGGACTCCCAAAAATCAACTTCTTCTGCTGGACTCTCATGGATAGAAGGACTCTCATTGGAGATAATTTAGAGAAAAGGGGAATCATTGGACCCCACAGATGCCCCCTCTACTGCAAGGCTCAGGAAACGATCAAACACTTATTCATAGACTACCCCTTCTCTCAAGAAGTCTGGTATTAAGTAATGATGGGGCTCAAGGCCCAAATCCCTGAGCAGACATTAGTTGTTAGTCTCTTTGCAACATGGAAAGAAAGCTATCCACACACTTTGAAAAGCAAACCTACATGGTCTAAAATCTAGAATGCAATCCCAAAATACATCTGCTGGGGAATCTCGTTGGCTAGGAATGAAGCCATCTTTAACAACAGACTTCAATCCACCAACACAGTGTCAATCAAGGCCAAAGCTCTGCTGCTAGAAACTTTTGAAAACAAACCTTATAAGCATGACAACTCCCTACTACCTGAAGAACTCAGCTGGCTAAGCGAATCCCTGAGTCAGGCCAACATAAAAAAGAACATCTCCCTGCCTAGCCATAACCCAGAGTGGCGACTTCGGAATTATGAGGAGGACTTTAAAAATTGGTGGAAAAATCAGGGCAAAGTCACGATATTCTTTGATGGAGCCTCCAAAGGAAACTCAGGGATATCAGGGGCAGGAGGAATAGTTTACTCCACAGATGGGCACAAAAAGGATAGGTTCAGTTGGGGTCTAGGAAAGAGCACAAATAACCAGGTCGAGATTCTCGGACTGCTCAAAGCGTGCCAGCTAGCTCAGAGGAACATAGTGGAAAATATTCAAATCTTCAGTGACTCCGAAAATCCTGATAAAAGCCCTTAATACTGGTGACCAACTCAATATCTCTGCTCTAAACAAGACCCTTGAAAGAATAAGAAAGATTACTCAAAATATCGCTTCCTGCTCATTTTACCATGTCCCGAGAACTCTTAACAAGGACGGTGACATAATGGCTAATAAAGGGTGTCCTCTAGCTCAAGGAATGCTGGTGAAGAATGAAGAAGAAGTTGAAATGCACCCAAGTCCTTAACATAATAAGTGAGCAGTACTAGGACAAGTTAGACAAGGCATTGGGACTTAATCCTAATGCTTTTGTCCAATTCTGCTTTGAGGGCAGAAGATTTATGCAGATTCAAGGCTCTAGCGCAGGGAATCGAATTGAGGGATGGTTTACTGCATATGGCTTACTGCATGGACCATCAAAGGTATGAGGATTAAGTAGGGTACAAAACAGAAGGCAAATAGAGAACGAGTGCTTTTTTGACACAGGGAGTGGCATGCGATCTTATTGCACTATTTATGGAGGCTGGGCAGTTTTCCTCACTTGGACGTGATGAACCCTTTTCACGTGCTTCAGAGGTGCTAAGGGTCGGATAGCGAGGGATGCGATAAGTGTTGGATCTGGGCAGACAAAGATCTGACGGTTATCGCACTTGGAACTTAGTGGGGTGTTATTGAAGCAGGGAGCGGTTTGTGGTTTTCATCGCATTGCTTATGGATGCTGGGCAATTTTTTCTCATTCGAACGCGATATACTTGAGGGCTCGATGCATGGCGGGACAAAACCGCCCATATAGCGTGCATCCGAGGTGATAAGGGCTGGATAGTAAAAGATGTGATAAGCGTCAGATCTTGGCAGGTGAAGGTTTGATGGTCATCGCACGAGTATCATGGTGGGGAGTTAATACCATGGGGAGCGGTAAGCGAGACAGTAAAGGATGCGATAAGCGTCAGATCTTGGCGGGTGAAGATCTGATGGTCATCGCACGAGTATCATGGTGGGTAGTTAATGCCGCGGGGAGCGGTAAGCGGATTTCATTGCCCCACTTTTCACTGTTGGGCAATTTTTTTATGAATCAACGCGATGTACCTGAGGGCTCGACGAGTGGCAAGACAAAACGCCCATATCGCGCGCTCCTCAAGAGTTAAGAGTCAGACAGTGAAGGACGCGATAAGCGTCAGATCTGGGTGGGGGAAGATCTACGGTTATCGCGCGGTGAACAAGGAGGGATGTTATCCCTGGCGTGGGGTCGGGAACAGAAGAATAGCCTGAGTTATTGGTGGTGGGGCCAGGTTATTTATCAATATAGTTTTAATTGGATGGGCAACTATAGGCTTGGGATTAATATTTATCCGGAAATTATTGTAACGTAGGCATTATCCAAATTACCAAGGAAAGAGGAAATGTAAGAAAGGAATCTCAAAATCCTATAGAAAATCAAGGAACACTCAGTCATTCTAAAAGAATCAAAAGCGACAGCTAAGCTTTGATACAAAAGCTAGAATAAGAAGACTCTGACAGCTAAAATCTCTCAAATCACTATAATCGAGGTTGATTGGCTATGCCCAACCTCTTTTTATAAATAAAACTCAACCGTTTCTGTCAAAAAAAATTTGATTTTATAACTACTATTATTATTGTTTGATTTATTGCTTAATTAATAACAAAATCTTTATTGTTTTATTTTATTTTATTTTAATTTAACTATATTTAAACTAAATGGCAATTTCTATAATATTCCTTTCGCATGCATCTATTTTCAAATTAAAATATAGCCTTCGATTTTCAAAAGCTTTAAATTTAAAGTGTTAATACCATCAACAACAACGCCCTATAAGTTTGTAGTGTTTCATTTTCATGTTATGTTATTTTATGTTTTCTTTTGTGCTTTGCCCCTTTGCTGGGTCAATCGCAAGGTAAAAGTTTGTTTATATAACTTGTGGTTCGCCCTTCCCATGTAATTATATTGATGTTTTGATTTTGACCTTTATGTGTTTTTAATATATATTATATGCGTTTCTCTATATTATAGATACATATGCTCATGATTAAGATTCTATTTTGTGGCTTGTATTAAATACGTTACATTCATATGTATTTATGTATTTATTTATTTATAATAGGTTTATGATATATATAATACATGTGAATAATTTTATTTATTTATTATTTTTTATAAATGTATATATAATACTAAAAAAATATGATATATTATATATATATTTATAAGTTATATACATTTGTATTTATACATTTTCAAAAAGGCATGGATTACCAAAAATGATATGGAGAGCGATTTGAATTAAGATTAAGTAACACAAAAGAAAGAACTCATGAAAGGGAAGCCATATAATCTTTCGAAGAATAAGTCGAAATCCATCAAAACAAGATGTCACAACGTGAAATCATCGCCACTCTAAAATTTTCATTCATTAGAATTGTAAGAAAGGCAATGAAATTTTAAATATTATTGTAATTATAGGTTATTGTTCTCCTATCCGTTCAGATTATTTGTCTTCTACAAAGTACTTGTGGAAAATACTAAATAAAACACAACTGCAACTTCACAGAAAAAATAATTAACCACAAGAACTGAGAAAATTATGCGCGCACACACACACAAATAATAAACAACAATATTTTCAAACAAATGTCCTTGGAAAACCGCCAAAAGGAAAACCAGTTCAACAAATGAGGGTTTAAATAATAAAACCATCAACAAAAATATTACAATTGGTTGCAAGGTGATGGAAAACCTCCAAAAAATTATTCTAATTACTTCTGCAAGTCTCCCTGATCTCTTGGAAGAAATTCGTCCCACCAGAATAAATTTGGCCTCCCTTTGGGTCACTTGTGTGTCCTGGTAGATAAACTTGGCCCTCCTGGCAACTTGAAATGGTTGTGAAAATCAACTTGACAACCATTGGAAAATCATGACTTCTATTCGAAAATTGATCCTCCAGTGAAAATTGATCTCTCCTGCAAATTTTCATTGCTTTGGTATTCCTCCCTCTCTAATAAATTCACATAGCCTGCTAGGGTTATTCTCACCCCTACCTAGAGCAACTCGCATTGTTGGAAAATCAACCTCTCTCTACAGAAAAATCGATATTGAACTCTCCTTGGAAATCACTCTGAAGAACCCATTCGGTAATCTTTGCTAAAACTTGTTAGAAAAAAGAAAAAAATATTTTCTTATCTATATAATTACTTGTGATATATTTTAGTTCTTATTAGCTTCTCTTATGTCTTCTTTTATCTTCTTATCATCAAGCAAGTATCAAAACCAAATGCATGAAGATTAAAAAAAACAAGTGAGACAATCTGTAGGTGTTGGCATTATGAGTAATGTGTTGTCCTTGATGGCAACCTACTTGACAAGTTATCTTTTGATGCCAACTACTTGATGAAGATGTCAACAGGATGTGTCTACATGTGACAAATATTGTGGTCAAAGGCACAGCAGTTTAGAGACAAAGTAATGCTGAAGGAGATGTTTTGATAGGTATACGTGGGTTCTGTGAAGCAAATCCGCATACACACATGGGTATGAAGAAGAAAAGACGCGTACAGTTTCCGCACCATGTTATTCTTAATACCAAGGGTCTTTACCATGGTATTGATCCATAGTTTTGAGCCTAGCAAAAGATATTTGATCTCGTCAAATAATACCATTGAAATTAGTGTGGTTTTGACCTATGGTGTTGGCTAAGGGATAAGCTATATAAGGAGATGAATCTCAAAGTGCTTGGGTGTGCAAGTAATGTAAATTTCATAGTTAGATCTCAAGAAAGTGTGCATGTAATGAGTAGTTTGATTTGAAACTAAGTATGCACCCGAGAATTTGATGATGGATCAAATCCAATAGCTCTGAAATGACTATATTGATAATGAATTGATTTGATCTGTAATATTTATGTCTGACACATGTTTTGTTATGTATGCCGAGAGATGGGTTTGTTTTGAAGGTCTGATGTGCAACGAAGCTATAAGTCAATAGTTGTAGATCTATATGCGGGTTTGATACCTTAAAGATGCATACATACATGGGTTTAATGCTGATAGGTCGCGTTTTAATTCTGCACTTTGGACAAATCTATACATAAGTTTGATTCCTGAAAAGTGCGTATACACACGAAAAATGTTTTTTGGAAAGCACGTATATAAGCTAGGGTTTTGCTGAATAAGATGTCTGATCAGTCTAATCAGTCTTGCTATGTTTATGTTTTTTGTCAATGAAGTCTTACTTGATGATCTGGGTTTAAAAAATATGATTGAAGTTGAATTGATTGATTGAAGAGTGATGATGTTGCTAGCCATATGTGATTTAAGATCGGTGATAGTTCAGTGATTATTTCAGAGTAATTCAATGGTCCAGGGTGTAACTCAGTGTTTGTTTCAGAATGACAATCATTTACTTTCAGGGTTCAATGTTCTGAGATTTGTACGCAGGTATGCTTCAAGGAAGTCACATATATACGTGGATTTGCTAAAGTAAAGTAGTGTATATATTTTGACATTTTATTGATTGGCTTTCAATTGGTTCAGTGAGTTGATGCAGTTTTAAGGTTCAATATAAGGATTTTGGTTACAGTGATCGAACTGCTTTGGTTGTTTGAGAATAATATGATTGATTAGGGTATACGTTAGTTCAGTGATTGGTTGATTCAATTGGTTCAATGATTGAGCGATTTGTTATAGTGATTAGTTTCAATTTTGATATTTGGTATTGGGATTAAATGATGGTAATGGGTCCAGTCTGAAAATTTGATGAGAAGTGGCCTAAAATTTGTGATGTTTTGTATCAAGTGGATCCAGTGCGAAAAATTATGGAACATGGTCCACAAAAGTGGTGAGTGTTGGAGCCTTCATTAAAGGAGTCAAAACTTCCTTCCAGTGGTAGTTGGTAAATTAGTTCAGCGGGTAGGAGCTCCCTTCTAGTGGGTGCCGGTAAACAAGATCAGGGAGTTGGAGCTCCCTTCCAGCGGGTGTTGGAGAATGAGAGAAGGTTGTAGCCTTTTGCAGGTGGATGCCTACATTCTAGTATGAGTCTGCACCAGCACAAGATTGTAGGATGTTTTTCTTTATAATAAAAGATAAAGACAAAGACGACAACAATGATGGTTTTTTCCCACATAGGGTTTCCACCTAAGAATCCTGGTGTTCATGTGTGTTGATGTGTTTCTTATGTGATGGTATATTATGTTCTTACTGCACATGGTTACTATTTAATTAATGCCTAATGAAGTACTAATACACTGGTTCAAGTTAAACACATGATGGATTAACTAAAAAGTTAGGTAACTGGATATGCCCTAGTTGTGTGCATAACAATCACGCACATACACATGTTTGCTTCATTATAGCCGCGTATATAAATCTAGATAAGAAAAGAAAAGTTTTAGTGAGTTTTAAAATACCGATTCACACCCCTCGCCCACCCCCCCCCCCCCCTTTAGTATTTTCCCAAAAATTGGTATTAGAGCAGGGTCCTTTAGAAGAAGCTTGATCGCTTGAAGGAGATCCGTCAAGATGAGTAGTCAAGAAGGAGTATTTTATATCAGGCCACCTTTATTTAATGCAACTAACTTTGTCTCTTGAAAAATCAGGACAAGAGCATACTTACAGTCATTGGGAACTGATGTAGGGGAAATTGTTGAAAGTGGATACCAATATCCAGCCACCATTCCCACAGATACTGTAGGAAATAAATGATATGAAATCAATGCAAAGGATGTGAATTCCATCTTGGGAAGTTTTGTTGAGACTAAGTTCATGAAAGTAATGCAGTTGAAGGAAACAAAGGACATGCGTGATAAGCTTATCCAAAGTTATGAAGGCGACACTAAGGTAAAAAGTGTTAAACTCCAAACGTTCGGAATACAATATGAGACACTGAAAATGCATGATGATGAAATCATTGCGACATTTTTCCTTAGAGTAGAAAAAATTACTAATTCCATTAGAAATCTTGGTGACGAAATAAAAGGTGCTACTGTTGTTGAGAAGATTTTGAGATCACTAACTCCGAAGTTCGATTCCAAAGTCTCGACTATCGAAGAAATGCAGGATTTGAAAAACTCACACTTGATCAACTCTATGGAATATTGACATCATTTGAGACGAGGAAAGGTGGCCCTTGAGACATGAGAGAAGCAACCTTCAAAGCCACATATAAAGGGAAACAAAAGGAAGCACCCAAAGACTTAAGCTACATATTGTTGGCATTATGATACATATGTTGTACTTGATGGCAACCCACTCATCTCAGATGATAAATTATAGTGTAGCAAAGTTATTTTCTAGTTCCGCAAGTGCTCAGATCAAAAGGTGCGAACCGAAAAGTTCACGCACTTTCATGCGGAGAAAAGTTCATGCACTTTCATGCAGAGAAAAGTTCCTTTCATGCAGAGAAAAGTTCACGCACTTTCATGCAGAGAAAAGTTCCTTTCATGCAGAGAAAACTTCATGCACTTTCATGCAGAGAAAAGTGCACGCACATGGGAAATATTATTGTTGGTTCATGGTATTTAGTCCTTGGTATTTGAACCTATGTTTTTGGGCCATGGTATCTCGTCATAAGTGTTGATCCCAAGTATTGGGTCCATGGTATCTCGTCATAAGTGTTGATCCCAAGTATTGGGTCCATGGTATTGAATTGTTATGGATTTTGGTCTGTGGTATTGTGAAAGGCCTAAGGCTATAAAAGAGGAAGGAGATCATTTGGCAAGGCATCTTCTGAATTATTGAATATCTGATAAAGTGCTAGATCTGGAATACTGTGATTGGGTTATGGTGCAGATCTGGATCTGAATGAAGAAGGAAACTAAGCACAACCAGAAGGATAAGTTCTATTGATGGGTCAACATCTTAAGGCTGGAATAGTGTCTGAAAATTTATGAAACATGGTCCCTGGAAGGAAGAGAAGGTTGTAGTCTTCTGCAGGTAGCAGCTTGCGTACTAGTATCTCAACTAGTACAAGAACTAAGAGGGTTGTAGCTCCCTTCCAGGAGAAGTTGGAAAACGAGAGAGGGTTGTAGCTCTCTGCAAGTAGCAGCCTGCGTACTGGTAAAGGAATGCACCAATACAGAATCATTGTAAAAAGAAGTTTCTAATTAAAAAGATAGAGACATATTGCAGCAGGTGGTTTTCACCCACATTGGGTTTCCACCTTATATCTTGTGTTCTTGTGTGTGATTGTCTTCTGCTCTATTTTTCTGTTCCTAGTTACTGTTTATATGATCCTGATGCATAGATTAATGTTCAACATCTGTAGAATATTTTAAATTATAAGTCTGTATGGTATACGCGGGTTTCCTTATCTATAGTTGCATATATACGCAATTTTCTCTAACTGAAGTATCGTATATGTTCTGGGTTTGAAAAAGAAAATAAATGACCAGATAATACTGATTCACCCCCCCCTCTTAGTATTATTTCCAACAATTGGTATCAGAGCGAGTCCTTCAGAAGAAGCTTGATCGCTTGAAGGAAGATCTATCATCATGAGCAACTACGAGAGAGAAGCATCAATCAGG
>APFE031231889.1:0-10635 GCA_000404065.3 Pinus taeda | reverse complement strand
ACTCTGTCAAATTACATAAAAATAAAAATGAGAATAAAATAAAATTAAAATAATTGAGAGAAATTTCTGATGAAACTTAATCCCCCATCTCATTTATCTATTTTAATTCTCTTTTAATTTAATTTAATTAATCATTTAAATATTTTCACTTGATACTTCCTCTTAACAGTTATTTATATATTTTATTCAATCCATTGACTTGACCATTTCTCTTGACAGCTAATTATATAATTTAACATTATTATTATTATTTAATGGTTACTTTTATTATCTTACTATTATTCTTTAACGGCTAATTCTGGATTCCTCCTTCTATTAAAGGATTAGTTCTCATTTGTAATCATTCAATTCTCAAAATCCCTGACAATGGGTGGAGTGTCCACTGGAAACCTTTCTAAAGGATGGGATTAAACACCCTCCAAACTGTTTCATCTGAAAATTTCTCTCCATATAAATATCTATGGAAATATACTCTCTCAAAATTAAAATAAGATAAAAAATAAAATTAATAATTATATTACTATAAAATATTTTGACTCAATGAAATTTTCATTAAAAAAAAAAAAAAAAAAATGAAAAATTATAATAAAACAATAAAATTAATAATTATAATTATAATTATTATATTAATCATAATAATTATAATTAAACCAACCTATATCCATCCTAATTCCAAATCTACCAAGCACTAGAGGGATCAAATCTATTTTCACTCTAAATGAGATTTGATCTCTCTCAGCTCTTTGAACATCCGAAATTTAGATATATCTAAGCTAATAATATTTAAATGATCTATAAAACTCTATTATATTCAAATTGAGAGCTATACAAATATTTTATAAAATGGATAAAAATTCTTTTGAAATAGCAATGTTCATTATATCAAAATTATCACATATTTCATTTCTATATTTTAGTTAATTAAAAAATATTATTATATATATATATGAGTAGTCTAACTTATAGATGAAATCAACTTTTTCACTAGAATTCAGTAAAACAATTTCAAGAAAGAATGTGATTTTTTGTTGTTTAGAATGCATTTTTGAATGCATAAATGGATTCAACACCTTGAAAACCCTTTGGGCACTCCAATTTTGTAGATTAAACAACTTGAACTCAAATTTTTAAAAATATATTAAAATTAACCAGAAAACATGTTGTGAAAAAAGTCATTTCGTCTATAAATCAGACTATGTCTATCTATATATATATAACTACAAAATAATATGATGATGATGATTAACCTCCACTGAGACCAATATGGTTTATTAGACTTTAATAAGAAGGTAAGAAATTAATGAAAATTATTTAATATATTATTTATATACTTGGAAAGAAGGGAGAGAAGCATTCCAAGATCACCATAATTTTTTTGCCTTAATAGGTGAAGAGGGTTGGTAGTGTGACATATTTTTTGAAAATTAGAATGGATTTGACTATAAGTTGGGCAATCTAAGAGAAAGTGCTTTTCATTCTTAACCCTCTTAGTATCGCATAGGTGACAAACTCTTTCATCCCATGGCATTTTGGGAGTAAATGAATACCTAGTTTCACTATGAAGCTCATGAGAATTAGTTCTTATCTTAGTTATGCTCATTTTTGTCTTAACATTGTTCAAGATAGATAAATAATTCTGGTTTTCAAGATTGGGGTTGATCACCTCCTTATAATATGTTAGTTTCCTTTTTCCCTCTAACTTTTATCGCTCCATAACTTCTCCTTAAATTTGGAAGTAATAATATTTTTAATATTATTCTTATTCTAATCCCCAATGGAGGTGACTTTTGAGATTGTTTATGGGATTGGGGGACAAGCTCGCCACCCTGCCACAAAGAGCACATTAAATATCAGGGGTGGCATGGGCATCCCCATGCATGCAAAACCATACAACTGGGTTATATAAAAGAGTGTATGGTATACGAGGTTCAGTGGATTTCAAGTTGGGGAGTCTAGTTGCAACGCTGAGGAGGGAGGGAAATCTAGGCCCTTCACTGCAGGAAGATCGCCCTAAGGAAGGTTGGAGTAATGAGAGGCTTGTTAACACTATTTCATTGTCAAATATGAGTATCTTTGTTGTGTTTACTGGATTTAATTCTAGGGAAAAGGCCATCACCTTAGCTTTGTTCTTCGTCTAGTGGGTCAAACACTTTGTGTTAAAATGGAGGGCTCCTGGTCATTGGAAGGAAGCAGGAAAGGGAGGAAAGATTAAGGTAACAGGTCGCAACTCACTAGGTGATCCTCATTCTTTCATCACATCAAATTCTATTTCAATCCTCCTTCCCTTCCATCTAACATTTGTCACAACCAAATAGTCCTAGGTAACTCTTTTCTACACACAATTCTCTATCTATATTTTTAACAATTATTTTTGTCCATTTTTATAACAACTTGTTGCGACGAGTCTCATGTTCCAATATTCTTATAACATCCCATCCAACATCGAATTAATGAATGTGGGTATTCCACTTGTTCTTGTGTATAGTTTTGGCCCACCTATTTTTTTGACTCCCTATCTTGCAGTCAGCTTGGGCCTGGTGTCACAGTCACTCTCATTTTTCTACCTCAAAGTATCCTTGTAGATACAGTTAGAGCGAAATAATTTTATTTGAAATGAAACATGTAGTAGGCATGGAGGGGGAGGTAGTGACCCCCAGGGTTGTAACCATGCCCAACAACAAGCATAGGAAGTTGTTGAGACCTATCATTTGATTGTTCCCTCAAAAAACTACGATGCGATTTTTCAATTGGATTCCCTTGTTTCTAGAGCTAGATATGCTTTCTCGGAATCATCGATCCTGAAGGATATTTCTACCTAGGTTCCTGACATTGGGCATACCAGGGGAAGAAGGAGGAAATTCCTTAATTCCACCTCCCTTTACAAGTAAATGAAGACCTTATTGGGCAAGGTATTTAAGGATAAACAATAAGAAATATATAATATCTTTTCAAGTTATGAAGACATCAAACAAGTACAAATAAACCAACAAGTATGTTTATAAATATTGGATGTGAGGTTGAGCCATATAGAGTACCACATCCATTGTGATCCTATTCCTCCAGCTCCTCCTGGGTCTAGTGCCAAAGATCTGACACCTATCACCTCTTCAGAGTCCTGATTCCCTAAATATTAATTTGGAATTTTTTGTTTTACATTATTGTAGTTGATACATTAATCATGTTAGAATTGTTAAAATTGCTATAATTTTGGATCAACTACTTAATTTTTAGGTGGTAAAAAATATTTGGTTTCTCGGTGGGAAAATCTAGACCACCTACTCAATAACATGTCTAAATTGGTTGATTGTCTGATGTATCTGATTTTCATGCAATTTGAGGAAATACAATACTAACTTACAAAAAAAGAAAATTATCCTTATTCTGCAAGATGATCTCCTCCTTTATCCCCAAATGGTCTTCCATGATTGGGAATCCTTAATCCATCCTTGCTTAAGCCAAAGGTAGGGTTTTGGATAGAGTTAGAAGCATTTTTCTCTTGTCTTCCATGTTGTATAAATTCTTCCTATGATATACATGGTCATAACCATGCTTTCAATAGGGTAAAGGATAGCTTCAATCAAGAGGATAGGATAGGGAGTACATCCTTTAACCTTGAGGTTGTAGGTCATAAAATTATTTTGGATTTGCTTAATCTTCCTCCATGATTCTTTGAATATACTACAACCCCAAACCTCACATCCATATAAAATAATAGGGGTGAGAGGAGTCTCGAAGAGGAACTTTTTTTAATCTCAAATCCAAAAAATTGTTTCCTTGCGATTGATTTCAAGCACATAGTAAGCTTTTCATCCTACCTTTATCCTTTTCTCAATGCTATAACACCAATTGAGTTGTTGATTGATGTTTATTCTCAAATATTGTATGAAGGAACTTCCTCCAAGTAGTAATTATCGGAAATAGAATTGTCATAGGTAAACTTTTTGGATTTAATTACCATGACTTTAGTCCTCTTAGTGTTAGCAATCATATCCATCTTGGAGAAAAATCTTAGAGGATTCTTAGTTGATTATCGAGATCATCATGGCTCTTTTCCATAATAAAAATATTGAAAACATAAATGAGAAGAGTTATGATGATACCAGTGAGGATGAGGCTAACACATCCTGCATCTTCTAAACATTCTTAAATCTTATCAATGTAAATTCCAAAAAGGGTAGGGGATAAGGGGAACCCTTGCTTGATTCCACTATTGAAATTAATTTCTTTTGACCAACCATCAGTGGTATCAAGCTTGGAAATAAAATTCTCATACAACCTTGTCACAACAACCCTCAACTCAGGAGGAACCATTAGCTCCTCCAATGTCTTCCATAGCTTCATCCTAAGAATGGTGTCAAAATATTTTCTAAAATCCACAAAAAGATATAGGATGTTAGTCTTGTTATTGCAACATTCCTCTACAATGATCATGAGAGTAACAAGATGGTAAATTGTTGAATGATGTCTCATAAACCCAACTTGGCCTTTAGCTCTTTTACCATGGATTTCAAGCCATAGGCTTAGATATTCCTTTTTAAAATAATTTTGTACAAGTTGGATAAAATGTGGCTGATCATAATAGTTTTATAATTAGAGGGACTTCTTTTATCCCCACTTTTAAAGATAGGCACAATAAGTATTTGTGTCCAAGGCTTAGGAAATCCTTGCTTCACTTCCAAATTGAAGAGCTTATGTATGTGAGGGATGAGGATAGACCCTCCCATTTTAAACAATTTAGCTTGATAGCCTTCAATATCCTTTTCTTTCCCATTAGCAAGGGGCCTAACCCTAAATTCAATGTCTTCTAAAGAAAATACATCATCCTATATAGCAGCATTCAAAATGATTCGCCTAGAATTAGGGGACTCATAAAGGTTTTTAAGGTAAATAATCCAATTCTTTAAGGTAATCCCATTATTTTCTTTAGTCTTACAAAATAAAATTTTCTTGCAAAGCTTTTTGGGTTCAATTTTAGAAAGGTGAAGTAGCTACTCTTACTTCCTATTTATATAGCATCTTTATTTTTTAATAAAATATTTGTACAAATTTGTCTTATCAAGTTTTAAAGTATCACTAAGAGAATCCCTAATGGATTTTATAACATTTTACAATCCTTACCAAACCAAGGATTGGTAGTTTTAATATTCTTTTTACATGTCACCTTGGTAGAGAACTTTCCAATTGTAACATACCTCACAATTTGTTTTCCTTTAACTATGGATTGTTCATTACCACCATTTCACTTGTATGAGTCTTATTATTATTACCTTTACGTCGTTGGAAGAATATTTTATGTTGGTTTTTTTCTAACATCATTCCACTATAATAACTTAATATTATGCTCCCTACGCACGTGTGGATCCATTCTTCCATTTCACAACATAGGCCCCCAAAGGGTTTTGATACTAAATTTCACATTTGATGCATTCAAGAAATATTTTTTGAATATTAACATTTGATATTGTTATATATAGGGAATTGCTTGATTTTTATGATAAAAATATGTTTGAACTCTCACGAAGTCTTTGCAGTACGAATCAGAATATAATTAATGGATTGGGTATGTGCACCTTGATATCTATGGTTCCCATTCATTAGGTTTTTAATTGATGACCCATAGATGGAAGAGGTGGTTAGAGGGTAACCACCCTCCATCCATCGTGTCGCGAGTGAATCATTCGACCATCTTCCTTTGTCAAGAATGACTCTGCTACTTATTGGGAAACTTCTACTTTAATTGTTCTTGAACCATACATTGCTTTACAAGCAGTTAGGTACCTTATCATTTCTACATTGTAGAGAATTACTAGAGGATTTGTTTTTATGTTCTTATTATTTTATAGTATGTCTTATCATTTATTGTTTGATCCTTTTTGTATTGTTCGCGGCAAAAATAGGGTTTAATAATAGGATTGCCAGTCCCAAATTATGAATTTGCATACTTATTCAAACCCTCCTTTTATGGTGGAAACTACCAAGGTTTTACCCGACCATAGGTAAATTTGTAGCTAACCTAGTTGTAGAGTCCTTATGGTTCATATTATAAATTTCAATAATAATTCTAAGCAATGATTTTTTTTTAGGACAAAAAAGGAAGTAGCAACGAGAAGGGTGAACATGGGGTTCTTACACCTTCAGTTTTCTTCTTGAGCAACACAGGTATGTTGAGAGTTTCTATGTTTTATAACATTCACATTTCTCTATGTTCTTCATACACTTGCCATTTCTTTCTAATTTTGGGCATAATATGATTAATATCTTGATTCCAACAACCCTTGGAGTTTTTCAGGTATCAACACTCGTATGAAGCCTTCGTGCTTTGTTTTTATCAGCTAGACAAATATTCTACTCAACTCCTACTATGGAGTCTTTCTCCAACTGGATATTTTTCAATATCATTACCTGATTCGATAAGGGTTAATTCTAACTTTTTGTCTTATTTCTTGTTTTCTGCTTGGTCCCTACAATTTTGGTGTGGTGACCCTTTTAATAATTTGGTACGGTTCGGTGTAAGAGAAAGACAAATATTTTAAGTTTAGTTTTCTTACTTCTTGTAGGTTGCAGCAGGTTTCAGAGGTCGCGACGACCCTCGTTCCCTACATCATAGGTAATTAATAATTCCTTTACTTGCTCTATTGTATTACCCATTTCAGGGTTGGGGTTTCAACTGACCTTCATGTTTTCCATCGCAAGTCTTCCTATTAGCGGGGAGCCTCCAAAATAATGATTTCACGTTCCTTGAAGAAAACCAAGTTCTTCCATAGACTTGCCTGATGGCCATTAGGAACTTGAGAATGACTGTAGGAATTTCATTGATGGGGCTTTTCCACCATCTAATCTTCTATCTTATAATTGATATCTCTGAGGAAATGCATATCTTTTGAATGTGAGACCTTTAGATTCACCCATTCTCTATGGTTATTCAAGGAATATTGTTGTAATTTAAGGAATGTGTTTAATCAAATACAGTGTTTGTAACTTGGCTTTGATAATTATTACATGAAATTAATTTTTTTTCTAGATTCTTAGTCACGGTGGTGACCTGCTCTTGGAATACCCACTTAGAAAAATTGTTAGTAGCTATGATCTCTAGTCTCCCTTTGTTTCAATTTGAAATGATTGATTACATTCATAAATTTATAGTTGAATTTTTTGGTTAACCCTATATCCTAGCGTTTAGTCGATGGTCTCTACCATTTACTGTAAAAAAAAAAAAAATCGAGAAAATATATAAATTAAATTTGTTGTATTATATTCCATTCTTTCTTTTCTGGTGAATGGTTTTCTTATTATTGATGCAACATTGTTTTTTGCTTCTAGTCAGAATATATATTATCTTTATTTCTTGAATTTATGGCCAACCCTTTGATTCAGTAACCGTCGTAGAATTTGTTCTCTTTTTTTAAGTGAAAGCTTATTTTCCATCATACACATATTTATGTAAGGATAGTTCTCCATGTCAATACATAGTTTTCCAGACTACTTTGGTTTAATATGGAAACCATGAGTAGATCTGTCTTCAAAACCTGCTCCTTCTGTTCCTAACTTTTTATCCTGGACTAGTATTTCTTTCTAAGTTTCTAGTTAGCTAGCTTGACCCAAAATCTAACCTAGTTCATATCTATTGGTTTAACCTTACAATGCACCTGCATTCATAGGACTTTATCTTTCATGATGAGAGATGAAATGTTAAAGTTTCATTCATTTGACATATATCTAAAAAATGTAACATCGTACAACACAAAATAGTTTCACATCTGAAAGGAAATTAATACACAATAGAAAGTATGTCAATAGTACTTATATGATTTTGGTCTAGTCATAAAATCACCAAGAAAGAAGGTGCTCCACCCAGCAAATGAGTACTGTGTTTGCACAATAGGACCCACCCCTGAGCCAGTTTCTTCCTAGAACAGTTACTTGAAAGTGACCCTATCAGGTTTATCTAGAGGCATCAAGGCCTTTACAGTCTAGCCCAGGAATTTAGACTCGCAAGTCTGTCTCAAGGATCCAACCAGCCACCCACGAGCTCAAGGATACCTAAATTAACTATGGTCTGCCAACCTTGAATAGTGTCATGTTTCACATTCCAAATCTTCGAGCTTCAACTCCTCTCTTGGACCTCCTTCAACCAGGTACCAAGTCTCCACATTTTCCTCAGGTTTTCTTCCCTTTCACCCTCTTTTATTTCTTTGCCCAATCGAGATTATTTATCTCTACAGGGAGGAATAACTTTCTTAACTGTCTCGTAAATGAAACTCTATTTTAGCACTCTTTTCTCATAATTCTATGGCTTTCCATAGCTTATATTATTTAAAAAAATAAATTTAATTACATAAAATAATAACTTTTATTTTTTACCATCCACCTAGGCCTTTACGTGGCCCACAATTTTACCAAGTCATTTGTGGTAAAACAGAACATTAGCAACCTTTACGAAGGGGTGTTACATCTTCCCCCCCTTGAGTAAAAGATTTCCCTTGGTGTTTTCTTAGCCTTCCCAATAGGCTAGAATATGCCTCACACATATAATCTTCATCTTCCAGGTAGCCTTCCTCAACTGAAGTGCTTCCACTACCTTCATCCTAGTGATCTCTCATCTCTGCAACATGAATTTCTTTTGGTCAGTAAGAGTACTTAGGTGTCTGATCAAGAACCTTTCATCTTATTGGACATACATTTTCCATCATCAAAGCTGTTAGTGTCCATTAGTTCCAATGATCAAATTTACTTTCATGTTGTTTATAGAGTATTAGGTCAAATTATTATATTTTCAAATAAAATTTTACATCCCTCCTAGTTATATTCAAATTCAAGCTTTTGTCATCCATATTTTGATTTGAAAACAATTTTGGAAGAAATCAAATTGTTAGATTTAGGCCGACGCATTTCGAACCAACCAATGTGGTTCATCATCAAGACAAGATGAAAATCAGATCATAGTGGTAAGTTAAATAGGGATTCAAGACCTTCTAACAGCTATAGGGAAAACAACTCTTTTTGACTGGATGGAGAAAGGGCCAAAATATCAATTAATTAATTAATTATTTATTATCATTTTATTTTTTTCTAAGCTAAATTAAATAATAAATACATTATATAATTATATATGACTAACATGACCTTTAATCTAATAATAATAAGATAAAGGACTAAACCTAATCTAAAATCTATGATAAGTATATTCAAATTAAAAACAACAGCAAAAAAAAATTTAAGAAGGAAATAAATGTTTGGAAAATTGTAAATTAAGTATTAAAAAAAAAGGAGAAAAAATAATTAATTGTGTTAAACATTATAAAATTTAGATGTAAATATGTATATAATTTGAATTATTTTTACTTTAACATAGTTTGTTATTTTATTATTTTTAGTTAATAGATAAGTTATTCAGGAAGGGAAAAAAAAGGGGAGCGGTCTAAACAAAACCTCAGGGGGGATTAAGAATGAAATAAAATCTGAAAGGAGGAAATGGAGAAAATAAAGGAAGGGAGCTAAGAGGAAAGGATCGGAATCCAACAGCTACTGATTTTCCATCCATTGTCCCTATTAAGATTACTAGGCCTCCTTTCAATTTCTATGGCTTCCCTAAATTTACGATGATGAAAGTGAGAAATCTTCGCAATGACCTTCACCTCCTCAATGCATATCTGATTATTGGTCTTCTCAGCATGTTCTGCTAAGGCCAAAGAGCGGGTCCTTCCATGCTTGATATCAGTAGTGTGTTCCTTAATCCTTTGATTAATGGATCGACATGTTTCACTAATGTATGATGTTCCACAAGAGCATAGGATGACATAAATTCCTTCATATCCTTGGGGTCCACATGGTATTTAACCAATTTTAAGGAACTTATGGTGTTTAGGGGTCTAAAGGTAAAGGGAACGTTGGGTTTCCTGAGGATTCTTGCAATCCTGTCAGTCGTCCGTTGGATGAAGGGGAGGTGAACTCCAGAACTGCTATCATTAGGGTCTTTCTTAACCTCAGGACTTTTGCAAGATTTGAGGAAGGCTTTAAGGCCTTGTTTCTTACTGTAACCATTATTGACAAAAACTTTCAAGAGATGGGATATCTCTTTAGAAAAATGGTCGACATCAGAAACCCTCATAGCACGAGTAGCTAGAGTGCAGAGAACCCCCAACTTTTGAGCAGGGAAATAATGGGACCTGGCATGAATATACTGCTCAGTATGGGTTTTCTTCCTAAATAACTAATGGGAAAATTATTCATCCTCTTTCATAGAAATGAGGACATCTAGGAAAGGGAGGCAATCATTGACTTCTTTCTCCATGGTAAACATAATGGAGTTAGATTGATTATTTAGACGCTGAAACAAGAGATCTAACTTATCTAGACCATGTTGCCAAATAGAGCAAGTATCATCTACAAATCGTTTCCAAAGCTTAGGTTTAAAAATAGTTGAGGCTAAAGCTTTGGGTTCAAAATCTTCCATAAAAAGGTTAGCAACAATAGGGGACATGGGTGAGCCCATGGCCACACCACAGGTTTGTTCATAGAACACACCTTAAAAACAAAAGAAAGTGGAAGTAAGGCAGATCTCGACTATGTTGGGTTGTGTTATATTCTTTCTATGTAGTTAACAGGGGGTTTGAAGGGCACCCGTAACCCCACTTT
>APFE031231875.1:0-10503 GCA_000404065.3 Pinus taeda | reverse complement strand
ACTTCCTAAAGAAGTTTGGACAGTAAGAAGGTAAATTATTCTCACCTAAAAATTTTTGGATGTGAAGCACTTATGCATATTCCCAAAGAGAATAGAATTAAATTGGATGATAAATCAAGGAGATTTATTTTTTGGGGATATGTGGATAGTGAGTTTGGTTACCATCTATGGGATCTAGTTAGTTAAAAAATTGTTAGAAGCAGGGATGTAATATTTAATGAATTAGATATGTGTAAAAGGCCTAAAAGTGATATCGAGGTCAAGAAAATTGTTGATAAGTTTATAGAACAATAAGAAAATATCCCACCATTGCAAGAATATGGGTAGCCAATTCAACAAGAGGATGAAAAACAAGTGGAAAATGAGTGACAAAAGGAAGAATAAAACTCGATGCAAGCATTACAAGAGCTTCAACTAGAAAACACACCACCAAAATTAGTTGACAAGTCTACTAGGCCTCATAAACCTTGAAAAAGGTATCCATACTCAAATTATATTTTACTAATTGATGAAAGTGAACCTCAGTGTTTCAGGATCTTGTGAAATGGAAACAAGGAAAAAATGGAAGAAAGCAATGGAGGAAGAAATGGACTCTTTGTTGGAAAACAAAACTTATGAGTTAGTGAAGCCTCGAAAAGGAATACATTCCCTAAAAAAAATGGGTATATATGATTAAACGTGAGGGTGAAGAGAAGAAGGAAATATACAAAGTAAGGTTGGTGGTTAAGGTATTATCATAAAAAGAAGGTAATGAAGTTACAGAAATTTTTTCACCTATTGTTAAAATATCATTCATAAGAGTTATCACTGGCCTTGTTGTTGCTTTAAACTTTGAATGTAAAAAATTAGATGTGAATAAAACTTTCCTTCATGGAGAATTGGAGGAAATTTATATGGAATAGCTTGAAGAATTCAAAATAGAAGGTTAAGATAAACTTGTCTATAGGTTGAATAAGGGTCTTTATGGGCTAAAATAGGCACCTCACCAATGGTACAAGAAAATTGATACATTTATGTCTGAACATGGCTTCAAAAGACTAGAGGTTGATCATTGTATCTACATCAAGAGGTATGACAAAGAAAATTATGTCATGATATTGTTATATGTGGATGATATGTTAATTTTTGGACATGATAAGAACATGATCAATTGATCCAAGTGGCTCCAGACATGCTCAAATTCAAAAGTGGCTTCAGAGAAGCTAAAAAATAAAAGTCCTAATATTCAAATGAAACAAAGGCTAGATGATAGTGCTCGTTGCCTTAATTCAAAAAGTGTGAACATCACTCAAATCCGAGTTTGTATAGTTGAGATATGGCTGGTCAAAGTTTTGGTCAAATTAGACAAGTGGCATGCTTAAGGAGGCTACAAATTGACCAAGACCCAATGCATGCAATCCAGCTCTCAAGAACGGGTGAAATTATAAGATAGATAATTTGGCTATGAACCCTTAAATTCAAAAAACTTGAAAATGAATAATGTGGGTAAAGGACCGAAATATATTAAAAAAATAGGGGTGGTGGACTACCACTCCTCCACCCCCATTGTAGGATATTACAACATATAATAATGAAGATCAAAGCTAGGTCAATGGATCACCACCCCCACCGAACCTAGGTGATATCACACCAGTTATATGTATAAATAAAAGTGTTGGGTGGACTGCCCACTGGCAGACCCGACCCACACCCATCCACTCGACGCCAAGTGTAAAGGGTTAACGGAGGTGGCGGGGATTGAACCCGCCTAGCCAATATGGCTGGCCCACCACTTGAGCGCCTCCCCAATGGTCAAAAAAAAATTCAAACTGCTACGCCTTTTTAATATAAGTCATTAAATTTATGTGCCAAGGTTGGGGTCGACGGGGTTGGAACCCCCGCCCTCCCCGCCTATATTGCTCTGCCTTACCCAATGCACCAAGGGTGGCAAATTCGTAAAGTTCGCCGCATGATTTCTCTATAACCTCACATTTCTCATATGATGGGGGGAGCGCAGTGAACGAGAGGTGGAACCCTACACAACAAAACCGTGATCCCGCAGAACCATGATTTGCAGATATGTGGAACCATTAACAAGGAATATACCAAGATGTTAAAAAGATTCCCTTGAGGGCCAGAGATGCTAGTGACTAAATTTGTTAAGCTTATAGTCATTTTTACACATTTTCTCACCAGGAGTGAAACCATGCACTCTGTTTCCCCCTCTGAGCAACATAAATGCAGGTGTCTAGTAGCAAGGAATCTTTAGAGAATCTTGTGGAATCTTAAAGATTCCCTTGGAGGTTGATTTTTTATCGAGACAGAATAATGCCGAATTCATAGTCATTTTTCACAAAATTTCATAGGGAGTGCATTGGTGTGCTCAGAATCTTCATCCAAGTAGAATATTTTTTGGCGATCTTCAAAAAGGATTTTTTAAGGGGAATCTTCAAGATTCCCCAGGGTTTAGAATTTGACGGTGTCAGAAAGGGGCAAATTTTAGCAACTGAGCTTTGCATTTTTCGGCCATATCTGAAAGTGGAGGTATATGATGTAGTCGTGTCATTCTTTTCTTTGATTTGCTGAGATGATGTTTTTGTTGTTGAGATTCCTGATTTATATTATGTTGAGGGATACTTGTATGCCACATATTGGGATATGTTATTAGATTTTCATGATGAAGGAAGACCCATTTGAGTGAGAGTTCCTATAGGGAGGACGTCTCATGGAGAGACATGCCACTTTTGTTGAGGGAATTTACCCATATGAGTGAGAGTTCCCGAGAATGTCTCGTGGAGAGACATGCCACTTTGGTTGAGGGTTTTTATCCTTGTAATTACAAAGACTATGCCATGTACATCATCATCATCTTGTAGCATTAATGAAGCAACTTCCCCACTCTTCACACCAGGGCTTGGAGACATAACCCACATTGGGTGAACTCCATTATAAATGTGTTTATGTTCTCTTATTTGATGGTTTTTGTTATGTTTTATCTTCCTTAAAACATGCACATGTGGTTTTTCAATACTCTTTCATATGAAATTCTTCTAACATCACAGAAGTAAAAGATATTGGATAATTACGGTAGTTGAGGAGATCTAGATCAATTTTAGTATCAGAGCGGTCTACTCGCTGATGTGAATTGCGAGTGTGAATGACTGAACGTGCAATAGGAAAGAAAATGGAGGATGATAGAGAAATGTATGAGGCCTTCTACAAGATGTCGAAATGGTAGACATAATGTATGCAGCTTATGAGGAGAAGAAGGAAAGAGAGGAATGGGAGAAAAAAAGAGCACAGGACGATGCTCCATCTACACCCTCGAGGATACATTCATATTCGTCATCATCTTATTATCATTCAAATGAGGAGATAAATCAGAACCTTCAAGTAGAGAATGTTAAATTGAGGAGATTTCTACAAGAAGAAAAAGAGGAGAAGTAGATATTATAGCTTCAAATACAAGCCGAGAAAGAGGTCTTGAAGAAATTGAAGCACAACGAAGGCTTAACGAAGCCACCATACCCTATTTTAGAATCGACATCTAAGGTAAACATTGTTTATCATTATTCAGTTTAATTTTCACAAGAAATTACTTCTATTTGAAACATGGAGGTACCCATTTCAGGAACTAGCATGAGACTCCTTACCAAGATGGGGTACAAAGGAGGAGGACTTGGTGTTAATGGCCAAAGAATGACTCATCCATTGGAGGTGGTACAAAAACCTTGATTCGCAGGTCTCGAGGAAGAAGACTTTTTGCAGTCATTATAATAAAGGTGGACATCAAAGGGCCACATGTTGGAGGGTCCATCCAGAGCAGTTCCTTGAGGACAAAGTGCCCATGTAAGATCCAGTTGGAAATTTTTTTCAACAAGTGAATCTGCAACAGGGAGATGATGACCCATTCATTTTCATGAGTGATAGATGGTTTTACTAGAAATGGTAGCTTCTCATGGCCTCATTTTGTAAATCATGTGTTGCAATTTAAATTGTAAAAGTGATGATGTGTTTTCCATCGCTTGTTAAAGCAATGATGATGTTTTGGTCTTTTATTGATAGTTAGCGTATTGATTTCTATTATGATGTAAACTTTACCAAAGGGTATGTATTATAAACGCATGGCAAGTATGGGGATGTTTGGTTCATGGTTGGCCATGTAATTAAGAATGTAATTTGCAAAGATGTATTACATGTTTATAGAGGTTGCAAGTGTCAGTTCATCACTTATGGCTCTGAAGGACAAGGGTGAAGGAGAAGGAAGTCTGACCTATCAGGAAACTTGTGGTGCAAACAATATAGAAAATAGTTGTAGATTATGTTCATGCTTTTGGAGGACAAAAATATCCTCAGGGGGAGGAATGCTCTAGGTGGCTCCAGACATGCTTAGATTCAGAAGTGGCTTAAAAAAACATCAAAAATCAAAGGCATCATATTCATATGAAACTAAGAACAGATCGTAGTGCTCATCACCCTGATTCCAACGGTGTGAACGACATTTAAATCTGAGTTCATATGGTTGAGATATGGCTGGTCAATGTTTTGGTCAAAGTGGACAAGTGGCAGGCTTAAGGAGGCTACAAATTGTTTGGGACCTAGTGTTGGCTTGTGGGGGCCTAACCCAGGTTCAGCGTTAGTTAGCCAAACAAATCCCTACACTACTAGCCCTTTCGACATCAGCCCGTGGAGCGCAGACTGAAGTCTCCCCCGAAGCAGTATGGGGGGATGTTGGAACCAAGTTTCCACACCCTTGAGATGGATGTGATGTCATTTTATTCCCGCTATACCTGCCTTCGTCTAGGTTGCTTAACACTCTGTTCCACCCTTTAGTGCCTTTGTGAAAAGGTACAATCGTCTTCCAAGCAACCCTAACCAAGGGCTGAAGTCCTTTCGCGTTGCTAGGGCAGTGAACTGCAATATCTTCCTAACTAGGCTAAGTGTCTTTATTATCATAATCTTAGTTAGCTTCGCATAAATGGATGTTCCTACTTGTAGTTACTTATCCAACACAATTACATACATTTGTGCATTATATAAGCAATATAAGTGAAATTTATACCCAGTATAACAGATGCATAAATAGGAAATAAAGACGTAGAAATTGTAGAATACTTCTCTTTATTGATACTTTCAGACAATTACAGAATCGACCCACCCTGCTCAGCTGCAGGGGTCTGCACACTTAGCTACGGACTTCTAGGCCTCTACGCACTCAGTTGCATAGTCTCTACCTATGCTACAACCCAAAACTCAGACTTCTACTTCAAAGCTATCTCTCATACATCATATCTTCATTGGTCTATTATTCAATTAATCTATCTAACTACTTAGAGCGTAGCTCTATTTATACAATCCCATGGTCTGCAGACCATGGGTAGATCTTCTATAGCTTGCATTACATTTCCAAAATAAGGTCAAACAACCCTATAACTCTTTAACATCTACGCGCTCCGCGATCACAAAATGCGAAGTCTTTACATTTCGATTACAAAATTGGACCAAAATATGGGCTTTTAGCCCCAAAACTGCCCTTGGGTGATCCCACGCCCAACAGGCCCTCAACACAAACATTGTGAATCACCCTCAAGCCACTCTATAGGTGCAAAGATCTTAGCGCAGAGACCTCCCTACTCTATCTGGATTACCGCAACGTTGACAGTGCACTGAGCGACTGCCTGTTGGACTTCTTCCACTCACTATTCGGTGACTACTGTTGAACTGCTGCTTTGAATATTTTGTTGAGCTGCTTGCAATTTTGTGAGATTTCCTTCAATGGAGGATATGATCACGTAAGCCTCGTCTATCCATGGTCATAGGCGTGCTTTTAAGACTGCTTCTTTATGTCGAGTGGCATCCACCTGTTCCTTGAGCGCCTTTGCCTCCTACATCGGTGAGAGCCTCTGTGTAAGGGCAGTCGTCTGCGTGGTCCCTTTTACCTCGTCATACCTTTGTTGTAGCTCATGCACCTCTATCTCCAGGCACTCTACATTTAGGTCCTCTTGCAGGGTGGTTAGGACCTCGAATGACTATTCAAACAGCTGCATGTAGTCTGCCACTACATTATCAACCGCCGCTATTGTTGTTGTAACAATGGTGGTATGATGTTCTGTGACTTCCGGCGGAGTTGAAGGCTGCACTTTCAATTGAAATTCTGCAATCTGTAGGTTTAGCTCTAGCTGAACCTCGGCCATTTCCGTTCAAGCGTCGCGCACCCCTATGCCCAACTTGCGTACACGCGCCTCCACCGGTTCTTCTGCCTGAATGTCCAACTCCAGGACCATCCGACAGGCTTCCTCTACTACCTGCATAATCTGCTCGTTCCTCTCCACTACCTCATTATGTCGTAGGCCCAGTTGAATCAATGTTGATGTGCTGCTCGCTCATCACCTGTCGAGTGCAATTCTCCTGGGTCCTGAGTTCCGCGGTGACTCCATCCTGTAATAGGTAGAGCATCTCCCGAGGGAGCGCAACCATGTTGAATCCTACCCCTTTCAAACTACTAACCGTGGGCCTGTTGGCCTCCTTCTCTATAGTAAGTGCCCCATCTGGTAGCACTACCGTGTTGGTCACCCTTGTGCGCAACATCTCCTCGGCAACTGAAGTGCCGATCACGAGGCTGGTGGACACTGTGCTAGCATATGGAATGTGAACCTACAACTCCTGCAACTCTGTTCGGAGAGCCCTCAATACCAACTGTTGCTACTCTTCGAACTATTGGAGGGCCTCCATGGTGACATCCCTCACTGTTTCTATAATATCATGCAAATCCCCCTCAGTGAGGGTGATTAGGTTGAAAGATGTCTTTGATGCCTTTGTTTTCTTTTGTGGCACTGCCTTCTCTCGTGGTCACGGATGCTTAAGTGGGTGGATGTCGTCTGCGAGTCCATGACACCTTGTTCTGTCTCTATTTCTGCCTCAGTTCTAAGTGAAGGTGACTTCTGTCCTTTTCACTCTTCTCCTCCTCTCCTCTATTGTTCGGCCAATTTCGCAGCATCACGTGCTCCCTGGGCCTTAGCCATTACTTCCTCCTTTATACACTTCTCCACCAGCTGCGCCATTCAGAGCTTTGTTTGTTCCTTCTTCTGCTACTTGGCAGACTTATCTATTTCCACCACAGAGCCTGCTGGAGCATGCAATTCCGGCAGCTAAGACTTAAGGACTATGAAAATTACATCATCAGTCACTATGTACAGTAGGTTATGCCATGTCTTCGCGGGGTCCTTCTGCGCCCTAATAAAAGCATGGTGGAAATTCGCTTTGAACTCTATGAAGCTCTTCAAATTGGCATATACTATGGGTGACAACCACGGCTTGTGATTGATCCCCATCCTGATGCTCATCTCCATTAAGACCCAAAAGATATTGCTTTCTTTTATCTGATGTGCATCCTAGGTCTCCCATAGCGAATCGTACTTCACTACCTCTAGAAGTTCCGGCACGACCGAAGGGAATTGGCTATCTTCTGGTAGCTCCCATGCCACCACTACGATCAGCAACAGGACCACGCGTAGTGAAACATTTTTCCCTGCTCCTATGCCTCGGGATAATTCACAAGGAACTCGCCACATAGATAGTTCACCCAGCTGAATTGGACTCCTTCCGCGCATTGGGCCACTAGTGCAATCACAAGCATGAGCACCTCATCCACGTGGCACTTTCACATCACTTTCCTTGCTAGTATTTGTGTCGCAACCTTGACTGCAGGGTTGTTAATGCTAGAGATGGCATATCCTCACTTCTTCTTCTCCAACTTAAACTTCTTCTTCATTGCTTCCATGAGGGCCAACAGGCCACCTCTAATATATGGATGGATCCTCCCCTGAATAAGGCAGCCATGTGATTCGATGAATCAAGTGATCTGTGATGGGAATGGGATCCTCCAGCCACAAACATCCATCATGCACCAAGCAGAGAAGCTACCTGATGACAAAGATGGTCACTGGGGTGTAATGGTAATGTGGCACCTAGAGTAGGTTTAGCAACCTAGCTTTCTCTACACCCATGAGCCATTTGCGTGGTTCCAATTCAATCATTCTAGCCATTGCATCAATCCATCGGCACATTATTTGTTCAGTCGCTAAATGTGGGAAGTTATCATGATCTGCGAGGTCCCAATCATAAAAATTCAATACATGAACTCATCCTAAGTGCGGTCCCTCAAAAACAATATCATCCTGTAGCAACGGGGTTTGCAGGGAGCTCTTGCTCTCGTCTATGTCCTTCAGAACCTTGGATTTACCCTTGCGCGGAGGAACATATTTGGGTAACCGGATAATAGGGTCCGCACCCTAGGTTTCAACCTCCATTTTCTCATCCTCCTCATCCACTAGGATTTCTTCAAATTCCTCCTCGTCGGCCTCTAGATTAATGGCCTTCCCCTTTTCCTACAACGTGAGCTTGGTCCTCTGTGGGTTTCTTGGTGAGATGTGCACTAGGATCATAACCTACTTATCCTTCTTAGGTCTCAGTGTTCTAGGTGATTTAGGTACCTCAACTATTATTCTGACACTCTCTAGGGATACTACTACTACAATTTCTTGCATGACTTCTTGGCTATCACTACTCTTGTGTCCATGGTTTCTGCGGGTGTTGACATAGCGCTATTCCACAATTCTTGTAGTGTCTCTAGTAGTTGCTCAAACAATGAATTCACTTTCAGAGTTTGGAATAGGTCTCGGTTCATGTATACTTGAGCACACAACAACTCAATTCTCAAAATGCCAAGTGTTTTCTGCTGGACATCCACTTGTAATTTATAGGGCCTTTTGAATTCAAATTCGACCATTCCCCCCACATTCGGTCCATTAATGCTAGATTGGCGGCAGATTTTCAAGAATATAACCCATACATATCGCCTTAGATGCCTGTTGCCCGCTCCATTTAGCCTTAAATCAACCATAAAATCATGAATAGTGACTTTAACGGTCACTTTCCAATGGACCTATGCGCTAGCGTAGCTGTCTCCGCGCTGTTGCGGACCCTGTGACACTTCGCTGCTTCGCGTAGTCCTGAAATTGCGTAACTCCCTAGCAATGTAGTTTATAGTCTTGTGCCTCATTTCAGCTACCTGAAGCACTAAGACTATGCTTCTGTCAGCTAGTTAGACAGTCGGGCCACCTGTGTATGGCTTCAAACGACTGCCATTCACCTTTCCTGGAAAGGGATCTCCATTCAACTTAACCAATTGGACCGCGCCACCGTCGGTAATCTCCTTAATAACATACAGCCCTATCCAATGCATTATGAATTTCCCTGGAAATTTATCATATTTACTATCATACAATAGCACCAAGTCATTCACCTTCAAGATGTACAGCTTAATATGTCGGTCGTGCCATGCCTTTTTGCACTGCTTTTGGACCTGCTCGTGGAATCTAGCCAAAATCTCTCTTCTTCGAGCTCATCCAACTGCCCGAGCCTCTCTTCTAGGGCTCTGCAATCCATCATATTTATTAGTGTTGCTATGCGCAGACTAGGCACGATGTATTCCATAGGCATTACGGCTTCAACCCCATATACTAGCCTAAAGGGTGTTTGTGCTATTAACTTCTTAAACGTCATCCTATAAACCCATAATACTGCAGGTATGCATAGGTCCCAATCACTTTGCTGAGCATTACATACCTTGGTCAGTGTAGTCTCCAATACTTTGTTGAACGCTTCCATTGTCTTGTTAGCCTGTGGGTGATAAGGTGTGCTCTTTTGGTGATAAACCCGAAATTCCTCCGTTAGTGTAGGTTTTAACCCCATACAGAAATTACCTGCACACGAATTCTAAAACACAGAAAATAAACAATGCGATAGCATAACACATAAAACACATATACACAGATATTTTCCCCTAGATCCCAAAACCGAGACTTCTAGCTTGATTTTTCATTATGTTCTTTTCAATGTTAGAATACATATTTATACATGCCAAAGCATCTAATACCATGGACCGAAAACCATCACATCCAAAACCATGTGCGAAAATCATGCACAAAACCATAGGTGGGTCTGCCCAAGACCCCATAGAGTGGGGTTACCTGCACCCCTCAAACCCCCTGTGACCCCCCTGCTACATAATTAGCACAACGAAGGGGGGGCTCCGCCCCCCCCCTCTAACCCCCCAGTTGACTACGTGGGCTAGTCGTGGAAAGAATATAACACACCCAACAATCTCCCACTTGTTGTTTTCTTTCCACAGGGGGCCACAGGAGAGCTTAGTCATTTTTCCAGCCCTGAAATGCCCATTGTTTCTCTACACAGAGAGAACTTCTCAGAGCTCACAGATTTTGTCAATGCATCTGCAGTATTCTTCAAAGACTCCACCTTTACAGCAACACCTTTTTGTCTTCTATCATATCCCTCACAAAGTGATACTGAACATCAATGTGCTTTGTCTTTGAATGATAAGTAGGGTTCTTTGCAAAGAAAATTGCACTTTGGCTGTCACAGTCTATCCTTATAGCTCCCTATACTAACCCCATACTTGAACACAATCTCTGCAACCAAACTGCTTCCTTGCTTTCATGAGTG
>APFE031231869.1:0-14221 GCA_000404065.3 Pinus taeda | reverse complement strand
TAGTGATTGTCTCAAAAGGTACAAAGAGAGGCTGATAGGATTACTAAATTGGAATTATTGAATTTTTCTAGAAGAGATGTTGGTTGAAGCCTAAAGAATGAGCAATTTGAACTGGCTAAAGGCTTTCCAATTATTTTTTATTATGGTAAAATTATATTGATAATTCATTGGTTTTAATTTCAAAAGCTTGAAGGAATTTGAAGAGCAGGTATAGAATTGCTTTGTGGGATTTGATCCCAAAATCATGAATTTGTAAATACATACTCAATGAAATGTTAATTGGTTGAAACCCTGCACAAATGTTTGATATAAGCCCTTGCCCCAGGGTGTAACATGCATATAAAATTGATTAGTGATGTAGCCCAAAACAGGAATAAGAAACGAGAAACCGGTATCCCAATTAGGTTTCTAGCAACATGTGTTACATTGAGTGAACCAAGATACCAAAACTACTAACATATTCTTTCCCTATTCGGATGTGGAACACGGTGACATTGAGTCGCAATACTCAGGATTGAATATTCGAGTAACTTGTCAAAGCGTCCAATGAAAGAATAAAGAATGAATTTGTAAACAAATCTTCCTTTAACATGTTTAGAGATTTGGTCCTCTTCGAGTTTTGATCTCCATATACCTCTTCTTGACCAACTTTCACATATTTATGCGTAGCTAAAGCTGAAACAGCATACGGCAAAATCCCTCTTTTTATTATCTTTCATGTATTTATTGGGAACTGAAATTTAAGCAAACCAAATAAAAGCTGAAACCAAATATTAAAACAGAGATCAAATAAGGTATACCGCATGTTTGGAAGAAAAGCTTAGCTGCTTGTCCTCTATCCATTCCCTTGAGCAAGTTGGTCCAACGATTGTTCTTTTGAGACCCCCGGTTTGTTGAAATGATCTCTCAGATGCCTATATAAAGAAAGAGAAAACGCATATGCTGTTATTGAATCAAATATTTTATAATCTTTCTTTAACAGAGATTAAATATTATTAAAAGTTTTTCCTCACATAAGGACTGTCATTTAGTAGGTCCATGAAATCTTTAGGGTCAGATTGAGTGGTTGAGAAGGTCCAGTCTCCACTAACAAGTCTGCAGTGGAATTGCCATGATTAGATTACGAATAAGCGATTCAACAGGTTTTCATTCTCTGCATGTTGAAAAGGGATGAGGCTATTTGGGTAGATTTGACAACCCTCGGACCAGTCACCTAATCCAAGGGAAGTCTTTGTCAGGCAGTGGAAAACCTGACACAAGAAAAAGGCCACAATAAAATAACCACATTGTGTAGATCTATTGAAGAAAATCTAAACTAACAATTGCTTCAACGCACGCAAACATAAATGGCCACGAAGTTGGCTTACAAAGGGAAAATTGATAACAGTATTGCCGATGGTGAGTCTCTGCTATACCCATCAGGTTGAGATAATGGCTGAAAGTCCTGGCTAAAGATGCTGCTTCTTCCAACGTCATTCTTGACAATTCTAACGCAAGATTCTTCTCAAGCACTTCTGCTGCATCCTCAATGCCCGCAATTCTCATGTTGGATGCACTCTGCACAAAACAGAAACCCAAAATAACATAAATGAAACAGTAAAAACCTCAAAAATAACTTAAACGAACACCAACTCTCCCGCAAGTCTCCTGCAGACATGATAAATATCCGAACTTTCACAAACACTTTAAAGCCAACCAGGGTAAATCTATAGACAATTGTTGGAATTAATTTTCAAAAGTATTCAAGGTTCCAACAGTGTTAAATGATAAATCTCAGCACAAACTCATGTATGTAAGATTTCAACGCCAAAAATTTCAGCACAAAGCCCTTCTTTAAGCCATAATTTGACAGCATTGCTGATTGATTTAAAAAATGTGCAAATCTTGCGTTCAAAAATCTGCCAGTTCGATACAAATACAGTATGTGGTTGGATAACCGCATGTGGTTGGATAAGCGGTTAAATGAAAATTGAGATCCCTCAAAGTCGGTTGTGGGTGGTTTACGTAGACGGAACAGATTCTTAATGGTGGAACAAATAGTGGTAGGATGGCATAAGCGCAGAAGGGAAACAACAAATTGGAGAAACTGGCAAATCACAGTGGAATAGGAAAGTTTATAATTTTCCAATTTTATTATTGTTTTCATGGGTTAAAAGGCCAGTAAAATAAGAAAAAGAAGAATTTATTACACCATAATAATTCGTTAATTTGTAATAGATGTTAATTTTGTAATCACTGATTTTATGGAATTTTAAATATGTTTTCAGCAGAAAGCACATTTCAAATCAATGGTAGAAAGTGTCTCACTTGATCCAACGGAGGAGAGTAAAAGTGTTAACAATTGTTGATGCATAGGGAAAGCAATCTCATCATCAATTGCCATTGTCTCTACATATGTTTCTTATATTACATACGCCATCTAACATTGCTTCCAAGTTTTCAACACTAGTTGTAATGAATTGGGTCGGGTGTTTACCAGAAATCTCAATATATTTGTTTGCCTGTCTGTATATTATCACTGCGATCCAATCGAATTGCTTGCTTCACATTACAGTTCAGTTTACTTCAGTTGTTGAACAAGGATAACCGCAACCGGAAGATCCGCGTATGGTACCGCTCTCACAAGGATTCCAGTGTTTACAGGCGAGTAGGCACCCTTCCTACCATGAAAGATGGAATCCAGAGTTCAATGGATTCCAAAAACTATGTCCAGGTTCGGAGACATCGTAGTACCCTTTGGATCAAGCACGTGGCTCTTTGGCTTGTAATGAAGAACGGGGTGTGGTATATTCCGGCCCATGGGACAAATCCTTGAAGGTGGGGAGAATGCGAGATTGGAAATGCGTCGAATCCTTCGTAGGTCACAATAATGTCGTCAGTTCTGTAGCTGTGGCAGCTGATGGATCGCGCTTTACCGGCTCGGCCGAGGCAACCCTTAACTTAACATGCTTACGTGGCTGTTTGGACCGACCTTTCCGTCACCGTTTACAGAGACGGAGGTTGATGTTCAATATCGGAATTGTTTATCTCGGAAAACTTTTGCAACCAGAATCTTGTGTTATGTGTGACATCTGTTGTTGTGTCAGCTACGTTTAGCCGACAGCTCCAGGCATGGAATTAAATTCAAAAGTATAGGGTTACAGCAACCACCGATGCCAGCTTGTGCAATGGAATAAATTTACAGCACCCGCCGATGCCAGCTCGTGCGATGGAATAAATGCACAATAATTCAAAAGTATAGGGCTACAGCAACGACGGTTCCTATTTACAGCAAGCACCGATGCCAGCTTGTGCAATGGAATAAATTTACAGCAACCGCCGATGCCAGCTCGTGCAATGTAGTAAATGCACAAGAAAATGGTTAACGTATTGAAATTGCCTAAAAAAATGAAGTTGTTGGCTCATTCACCGCACAGAATCGATAAGCCACTTAGACAGGAACCGCACAGAACCGGAGAAGACCGCTTGCGGTTATGCCCGCCCTACACCAGGTGTCAGCGTGAGAACGAAAGGGACGACGAAGGTCCCTTTCAAAAGAAAGCCTATCGGCCTAATAAATCTGCCACCCTAATCTAAATGTAAAATATTTTATATGTTTTATAAGTTACACATTTCATAAATATTGTATCATACATATTATATACACCCTCCCTCACCCAAATTTAAACTATTTTATAACATTTCATCGATATTATATGCATCATACATATTATATCCACCATTTTTTATAGAGGAAAATAAAACTTACCTATGCATTATACATGTTTATACACCTTCCCTCACGCTAATGTAAAATATTTTATATGTTACACATTTCATCGGTATTATATGCATCATACATATTATATGAACATTTTTTACAGAGGAAAATAAAACAAGAACCATCCAAGTCATACGCTCCAGTTTCTAGAGTTTTAATTTTGGAATCGATTTGCAGTGTTATGCATTCTCTAGAATTTTAATGTTTGGAATCGATGTGCAGTGTTCTGCATTCCCAGAGTTTTAATGTTTGGAATCGATTTGCATTTTTCTGCATTTTGCGATGAAATTAAGTTTTTCTGCATTGTGCGATGAAATTAAGTGAAAGTAGGAGATATTCAGTGTACACGCAGTTCTGATTTTTATCCTCCAAATTTTGGACATCATAAACTCTTATATTGTAATTCAAACTATAGATGGTTTAATGCTACCCATTATCAGTCATGAAGAAATTAACGCACGTAGTGGAAGACCATTTACGAAAGCCCGTTTTCAGGCGCGGAAGCTTTGATTCAAGTTACGGTTTGCAGTTTTCTGTTGGAATTCGAAAATATTTTCTTCTACTAGAGAATCATAGCAGTCTACACGCCGTGGAGCGAGTTGATCCTCTGGATTCTGATACGTATGCTCGCATCTTACAGAAATGCATTGACAGAAAAGCCCTCGAGATGGGAAAGCGAGTTCATCAACACATCATCAGAATTGGGTTTCAACCAGACATATATTTGGAAAATAATATTGTCAACATGTATGCGAAATGTGGAAGCATAATGGATGCACGCCAGATGTTTGACAAAATGGCTGAACGCGACGTGGTCTCATGGAATGCAATAATTGCAGCATACGCACAACATGGACGATGCAGGGAGGCTTTTAAGCTGTTTTGTGAGATGCAGAGGACAGGCATGAAATCCAACCAGTTCACCTTTGTCAGTGTCCTACGGGCCTGTAGCGCCCCGGTGGCACTGGATCTGTGTAAGCAGGTACCTGCCTTTGTTCTTAAATCTGGATTTGAGTTTGATAATCATGTAGGGAATGCCCTGATCACTATGTATGCTAAATGCGGGAATATAGACAGCGCACACAAAGTGTTTGACAGATTGCCTCAACTAAATTTGGTTTCATGGACCGCAATGATTGCAGGATATGCCCAGCAGGAGAATGGGTTGGAGGCCTTGCACGTTTTTCACCGAATGCAATCCGCCGGCTTAAAGGCAGATCACATCGCCTTGGCTAGTGTTCTCATGGCCTCTTCGTGTATGGAGGATTTGAACCTAGGTAAGCAAATCCATGGTTCCATTATCAAAATTGGACGTGAGTTTGATGTTTCTGTTGGTACAACACTTTTTAACATGTATGCAAAATGTGGAAGCATAGAGGATGCACGGAAGCTCTTTGACAAAATGACTATACGCGACTTAGTCTCCTGGAATGCAATGATTGCCCGGTATGCTGAAAATCAACATGGGGAAGAAGCCCTTAAACTCTTTTCCCAGATGCGACACATAGGCATGAAGCCAGACAATATCACTTATGCAAGT
This sequence comes from Pinus taeda, assembly GCA_000404065.3. Classification (NCBI taxonomy): domain Eukaryota; kingdom Viridiplantae; phylum Streptophyta; class Pinopsida; order Pinales; family Pinaceae; genus Pinus; species Pinus taeda. The sequence continues at coordinate 8,921 of APFE031231869.1, read as the reverse complement.
ATTCTCAGGGCATGCTCTAGCATAGCAGTCTTGGAATCTGGAAAGCAAGTGCACAGCAACGTTGTTATTGATGGCTACGAGTCAGATGCATTTGTCAGTTGTTCTCTTGCTGATATGTATATCAAATGTGGAAGTATAGAGGATGCTTATGATTTGTTTGATAAACTACCTAAGGGAGATGTTGTTTCGTGGAATGTGATGATTACTGGATATGCTCAACATGGTTACGGCAACAAAGCCTTGAATCTCTTCGAGCAAATGCAAAGAGAAGGCGTCCAGCCAAACCATATAACGTTCGTTGGCATTCTCTCTGCATGCAGCCATGTTGGGCTAGCAGATGAAGGTAGGAGTTATTTTGAATTAATGAGTAGAGACTATGGCATAGCACCTCGAATGGAACATTATGCATGCATGGTCGACCTTTTTGGCCGTGCTGGGTGCCTTGAAGAGGCAGAGAGGGTTATTGTTGGAATGACATTTAAACCTAGCGGTGTGGTCTTGCGTTCCTTGCTTGGTGCCTGTAGAATTCATGGCAACATAGAGATAGGAAAACGTGCAGCAGAATGGCTTCATGAATTGGAGCCACAAAATGATTCAGCACATGTTTTATTGTCCAACATTTATGCCACAGCTGGCAGGTGGGATGACGTGAAAAAGGTGAGAAACACAATGAGAGATAAGGGGGTGAAAAAGGAACCAGGATGCAGCTGGGTCGAGGTCAAGAACAAAGTCCATACATTTTTTGCAGAAGACAGATTTGACCACCATATGGTGAATATCTATGCAAAGTTGGAGGAATTGACTGTACGTATGAAAGAGGCTGGGTATGTTCCTGATACAAACTTTGTGCTTCATGATGTGGAGCAGGAGCAGAAGGAATATACCCTCAGCTACCACAGTGAGAAGCTGGCTGTTTCCTTTGGGCTGATTAGCATACCTCTTGGGAAACCTATTCGAATATTTAAGAACCTTCGTCTCTGTGGGGATTGCCATACTGCCATCAAGTTTATTTCCATGATTGAAAGGCGTTACATTGTCGTCAGGGACAGCTACCGCTTTCATCATTTTAAGGATGGAATGTGTTCTTGTCAAGATTATTGGTAAAGTGAGGCAAGTTCTTCGAATATACAATCTGGCCTGCATTCATCATTGGGTTATGGGTTGTTCTGCCTAAGAAAAGATTACTGTGTGGCAAATATCTCGCATAGGATGGGCATAAGACTGAGCACAGCAGACAAAAATCCATCCCAGCTCTGCGTTAAGAGCCAAAAATTAAGTCAAACATGGAGGTAGGTGATGGTGTTTCTGATCAGATGTTCTAACATATTTGTGCAGTGTTATCACAAATGACATCAAGGGAGAGCTGCTGAGGATGGCATAAGATGGTGTAGATGAGAACCTTTTTCTATTAAAGAATTGTTTGTTCTAGATATTCGTTATGTAAGCGACTTCTATGAAGTTTGTTGAAAGGGAGAAGATGCACATGTCCCAAATTTTGAAGCTTGGCATCGTAGAATTTAACCTTGATTTAGAGGGTGATTTGGCATGATGCAAGGGTGGTATCCCAAGAGTGCGAGCTGGGTTACCTTATTCAATTTTTTTCAAAACAAATGCATTGTCAAGTTTACATTGTAACTCTATTGCAGGCTTGCATTTTACAGGCACAAGCTCAGTAACAGGACATGTCCCTCAGGGGGCCTGCATCTGTATACCACATGTCAGACATGTGACACACAAGGACATGAGTTTAGCAAATGTCCTAAAAAGCAAATTTTCCTGATCAAGACAAAAAAGTGGGATGTGTTTCTTGATGATATGGGTTTGAGCAGCAGTGTTGAGTTGGCATTAGCCAACTTGGATCTCAATGAACCAATGCTAGAGCTGGTCACTTTTGATGATGAGTGGTCATCCTCCACACCAGCAAATGTAGATCTTGGATTGGTATAGAGGATGAGGAGGAGGATGGAGGAGAGAGTAGTGGCAATGGTGGCAATTTTGATGATTTTGACAAGGAGGACTACCAGCAGTGATGAACCATGAGATTTTTCCATCTATGGTTCTAGTATCTAACCTATTTTGTATTTGCCATTGGCATTCCCACCTTTAGTATCAATGATTCAGTATCTATGTAATTCATTTTGATTTTGATGACATCAAATTACTTAATGAGAAAACTGCAGTTTATGGTTCTAACGTAAAAACTTCTATTTTATACCATTTGTATTGAATATTCTAAATTTCTTGTGTGTTTGATCATCATTTTTGTATTAACTAGTATCAATAATTTGTAAATGTCTATGTTTCTAAAAAATGATTGGAACTTTATGTCTATATATATTATATATCAATACTTTGTAAATGTCTATGTTTCTAAAAAATGATTAGGATCTTGCGAGGATAAAAATTTAAACCATGATGAGTTTGAGTGTTGTCCTTCTATCGATGCAAGACAAATTCTCGGAAACTAACCGTGGTGAAATCTCCTTTTACCTAAAAGCATTATTGTGTTTGCCTTTATGTTCTTGCAAATCTGCATTGTTGGTTGCTACCATGTATTGCCAAAGGATGGTCGACAAATATAGGGTGTGCAAAATGACTCAGTCTATGCAGTGAAGTCCATGTATTTGTGCTAGGAGTATGTAAGAATGCCCTTAGGATGTTCGAGTAGCCAAAAATTGTAAAATGCCATGATTCTTAAACTAATAACTTGAAGATAAAGTCCATAACTTCTATAACCTTTACCGAAGGTTACAGTTTCTTATTTAACTTTGTCTTATTGGCTGCATGTCAAAATGCTTATGTTTTACAAGTACAAGTTTGACTATGCACTTTATGTTAGAATGGTGCTGGTCTTGAGACTCGGGCTGATGCAACATGTTGAATTGTAGATCTTTTTTTAAAGAAATAATGATAGTAGACATGGGAGGGCATAGGAATTGTGAACTGTGATAAAGGGGCGGTGAGTGCACTCAGGCAGAAGATAAACGTGCTCAAGAAGGAAAGGAATTTAAGACTTTTTAGAGGAGAAATTGGTTAGCATCTGAGAATCAGAGCTAGAAGCAATTTATTAAACAAAAGGTATGATTCCTTGGAATTTACCTCTCTTGACATGCTTGTAAGCTGCTAGAAAGGCAGGTTAAAATTTTGTGAAGAAAAAGCAAATTTGAGCATGTCTCGAAATCATTTTAGAGGCATCAATATTGCTCTGCTTGGATATGTGGAGTTGGATCCACTCACACGTACAAAGCTATCCAAGTTTTCTTTGGTATTGCTCATTTGGCTGTCAGATCCTTTTCTTATATCGAAAGTGTTTCTTTAGTTTATTTTATTACAGATGTTTCTATGAACTATTGTCAGGGTTTGTTTATTGAGGTTATTATTCTTGTTCGCTGGAACAGTTAATTATCTGATTTATTCTTGGCCATATTGGCTAATCTATCAAGCTAAAATTATCAATAGCTTATCTTTACAGTCTTGCTGAAAGCCTGAAAGGTTCTGGTTTTCAGCCAACTTTGTTCATTCATTCACATAGCTGTATAGCAGACTTAAATTTTTGTTAGTTATTATACTGCTTGAAAGAAATTACACATGTTATATGTTTTCTTCGGTGTAGTAGATTTAGACAGGAAATTTCTTGAGAACGTATTTAATTTTGTGCCTCCATTGTGCTGCAATATTTAGTGGCATTGTGATGTGTTGATCATCAATGGACAACTCTATGGAATCTTTCTTTGTTGTTGTAACGTGCCTGTTCACTATCCATAGGAGTGGGTCACTAATATTCTCTGATACCATTTTTCAACCCTGTGGTACACCTCACCTCCAATCGGAAACTAATAGTAGCTTTTACACCACCAGCAACTTGGAAAGTCTTTTCTGCTATTATTTTGTCCACTAAAAGCTAATAACACTGACCAATGTTGGAGATTTGCAATTACAGAACCGTCAGTGTGCTTATCAAAATTTTGTCAAAAATCAAAAGCCTATTCCACTTCAATAGGCCAGTTTCAAATGTCCATAACTTATCTGTTTCTTAATGAGATATGGGTGTATAATGTATGGAATTAAATCTATTGTAATGAACTTTCTGAAGGAGTAGGTTTCAAAGTTGATTTCATCACTGTTTGTGTGCAGTAGTTGCCAGAAAAGAGTCAAGAAAGATGGACTTTTCTGTCTCTTAATGGCTAAGTTACCAGGAAAGGGACACACATCCAGATCTGGATATGGATCTACCAAGTTGTTTAAAAGCCTGGATCCCGATACGGTGGGGAAATGCTGCGTATAAAAAATACAATAATAATTTATTTTTAGTTCTATTTTTGTTTGTTTGTTGTGAAAAGATGATGACTGGCTTAGGCCAAGGCACAAATAATTTTGCGGAACTATACAGTTTGAAGTTTCTCCTTCTCTTTGCTTTAGAAAAAAGGTGTCGGCAGCTACAGGTCTTTGGTGATTCCAAAGTGATCATCGATTGGTTCAACCGGATATCTAGTTGGCACTTTCACACACTCAGAAATTTATTGGATGAAACATTGTTGATAAAAGCACAATTTGACAACATATCTTGTCTCCACATCTACGGGAAAAGGAATTCACTTTCTGATCAGTTATACAAAGAGTGCGCGCAGCATCTTCTGATCAGTTATCCAAAGAGTGTGCGCAGCATCATGGTACTTGGCTGATTATTGAACACAATGGTCCGGGGTACTATCAGTACTATCATCATCCATTTATCGAACACAATACAGGAAATGCTGTCATGGAGTAATTGATGCTTTTTTTATGAGACACTTCTGCATACTTTTTCAGCTGATATTATTTTTTATACTAGCTGGCATATGACTGGACTTTTTATACAGATGCACTTGATTGTATATGTTTATCTCTAGATAATCTGATATATCAGATAGTTTTACACAGTTAGTGCTATATAGATGATTGTTGGGTGATCAACAGTCAGATTTTTGATATGCTTTATTTCATGTAATTTTCACTATCTTATTAATGAAAATTACAATTTTTATTTGGGGAACTTATTTCTATTTTTTGTGACTAGAGGAATCAACAACTGGACTGGTTTCGTACTCGCGTGACATGGGGTCGATTCTGACTGCTATCACTATTACCCCTATGTGCCTACGTATGCCTCTTCTGCAGCTCAATTGGTGATGGGATTTGAATTGTGGGGTCTAATGTTAGTTGCTTGGGATCTGGCATGTGAGGCCTTGTTGGCACAAGATCCGTTTCAGCAGCATGGGATCTGTTTAGAGTTCAAAGGATCCGTTTATGTGGCAGATCCTATGAGGATTTGGGTGGATCCGTTTTAGGCTTTGAAGGATCTGTTTATGTGATGGATCCTGCAAGTATCCGTATTTGTATCTGTATCCGAAATGTGTGGATCTGTGGATCTAGCATCAAGACCCCATGGATCTGGTAACACAACTTAATGGTAGGTTGTATTATTTTAGGCCAAGGAAAAATAACCTGCACAACAACAATATACTGTGACAACAAAATCACTTATCACAGGAGAAATGTAAATAAAAGCCCTCAATTACAATAACTGACAGGAAATATATGCATATAATCCTTAGCTGAAGATGTGAGAAATCATAGTTACCGTTACTTGCCGTAGATGCAATGCTTCTATTAGAGAAAGGGATACTCATCTTCATACAAGGGACTGCTTCTAGGGAGACATTGTCTTCTCCTAGCCACAGGAGTCCAAAAGACTCCACTCCCAAGCGGAGGGCCAGGATGTGACAATAAAAGCACTCTTAACAACACCAGTAGTAGTGCAATGAGCTCTAAAAGAAATCATCAGTAGAATATGACAATACAACCAACCAAATGACAAATACCCCAATCCTGCCTATAGGAAAGGTTATTTGCCTATTAATATATGCCAACATCTTGTTGGGCATGACCATCAGCAAAGAAAGAGTGAATTTTTCCTACACGGTGGCAGACAAACCTCTCTTCTATGATATTGAGTGCACTCTGATTGCTATATGATCATTAGCATAAGTTGAGTTAGTTTGCCTACTGCAGTGGCGAGTCTTCTCCAATGGACGGTTGCACAACCCCCAAACAAATAAAAAGCTAGACCAAATTGGTGTTGAAACTTCTCAATGGATGCACTGTGTGCTGGTAGCAAAGAGCTCAAGTGTAAGTCAAAATATATGAAAGCCTATGATGATCTGGATTTAAACAGGGACGCAACAAATTACAGATATAACCATAAACATAGAGATGCGGCAGAAATAAAACTTCATTTCATTGATAACAAAGAACTGAAATATGCTTACATACAGAATGGAAATAAACTAGCTCGGGCGATGGTAGCTTATCTCTAAGGAGATGTGGTGGCTATATGCCTTTGAAATGTGTTCCAATGAGGCTTGAAGGCCTATTTATTATTGAGAAACAATGGAAAACCCAAACATCCAAATACCGAACCCTAGGAGATGAAACGCCAAACTATGGCTTTGTTGGGGTAAATTGGTACATCAACTTTTGGGGGTCGTAACTTTGGCATACGATCTTTGTTTGATGCACACAATACCTTGTTAGAAAAATCTATTCGAGGACTACAACTGCTGACAACAAATAGAGTTGAAAATTCATATTTGCTGCTGGTGATTTTCTAAAAAAATGTCGTTTAGGGCCTCAAAACGGCTCCGGAAGTTCAAGATCTGAAAAACTGCAAAAAATAGTAAACTGTGCTACAATTAAGGAAACCGAAAGAAACAATGGTGGGGGTCCAAGTGGAATAGGCGGGTGGCCACCAATATCCACTCGGATCATTCCTCCCCCCTTAAGAAGCAATGGTTCCCATTTCGTTGAGTTCCTCCATGAGATGAGGAAACTTCTGCTGAACTTGGTCCCTAGTGAGCCACTTGCCCCGGTTAAGGAGTTGGCCTGCTTTGACAACTCAATATAGTTGGATCATTTTTTGTCGGGTGTTCTTGATCTGTGTGTCCATGATCCGATCAGTTGTGGCTTGTTCCATGCTGTTTGGGTTTAACTCTGTTTGTGTGAGTTGTTCTGCAATGTCGGATGTGTTCAACAATGGTGGAAAGTAGGGCTGAAGGTGGTCCACATTGAACATTAGGTGCAGACCAAGGAATGGTGGAATACTAAGCTCGAAGGCATTGCCCCCTACTACCTTGGTGATGGTGTATAGCCCATATCAAAGCTGGCGAAGCTTGCGGTGGGGCCCAACGAGGCGCTTCTTCTGCAAATGTAGCCAAACTTTGTCGCCCACTTGGAACTTATGTGGCACCAGAAGCTGATCATGCCACTACTTGTACTTAGCATTGGCTTTGTCTAATGTCATGGACCTATTGGCCGATGTGCTGAATGTGCTCAATGAAGTTGTTTGCCTTGTTGGCTTTGGACTGTACATGAGTCAAATATGCCTAAGTAGCTTCAAATGGTATGGCCACATCAATGGGACATAGTGGCTAGAATCCCAAGCCCACCACCAGTCGAGCCGTGGAGAGCCCGGTTATAGTTGTGCTAGAGATAGGGGAGGCTCTCATCCCATGTTCGTGGATGCTTTGAGTTGTACATGCGAAAAATGTGTACGATCATCTTGTTGACAACCTCTGTTTGGCCATTAGTTTGAGGATGGAAAGTTGTGGACTTAGTGAGCTTGGTGTCCAACATTGACTAGAGACTGGACCAAAATGTACTGAGGAACTTGCTGTCCCGATTTGAGATGATAGACTATGGGATCCCCAAGTGTATCCACACTCGTTCAAAGAAAAGTTTAACGGTGGCTTCTACTGTGATATTCTTCTTGCAGGTCGCCATAATGGCCATCTTCAAGAATCTCTAGATGACCACGAAAACACAGTTGTTGCCATGCTTTGTAGAAGGAAGGCCTGTCATGTAATCCATGGAGATGGATTCCCAAGGTCGACTAGGGGTAAGCAACTGAGTATGAGGCCTTGCTTCTTGATGGTTGGTTTGGCAATGGTGTAGGCAGTGCAAGATCTGATGTCCTTCCCTAAATCTTGTCAAAGATTCGGCCAATAGAAATACTTCTGTAGTATTGCCACTATTTTCTCGACCCTGAAATGCCCAGCGACTCGACTATAGTGCATTTCCCAAATCATCTTGGCACACTCGCTTGAAGGAACACAAAGGTGTCCCAGGTGGCATAACAGTTCATCCTGGAGGTGAAAATCTGGAACTTACTGACCCTCCAAGAGTGTCTGGTGGGGGGAGTTAATATGCAATGCATATTAACTCGCCCCACCCCCACCCACATAGCATATTAACTGCCCCCACCCCCACCCACATAGCATATTAACTGCCCCCACCCCCACCCACATATGTCCAAGAGCGTCTGGTATGTGTGGTCGAATTCTGGGTCGCTTTTGTAGAGAAGTGGTCAATCAGAAGTCTCGTGCCCACAAGACTGGAGCACGGTGGTTAACGCCATGATCGGTGATTGGCTGAGGCAGTATGCAACATTATTTTCTTGTACTTGATATTCAAATGGAACTGTTGCAGGTATGTGGACCATTTCTGATGGCAACTATTCTGTAATTTTCCTTGCGTCTATATGAACTGCAGGGGTCAGTGGTCTGTGTGGATGACCGTTTCCTTCCCCAAAATATAATGCTTCCATTGTCGACAAGCCTGCATAATGGAATACATCTCTTTGTCATAAATGAGATACTTCCGAACTGTGTTTGAAAGTATCTCATTGCGATATGCCATTGGATGTCCCTGTTGAGTAAGGACTGCCCCAATAGCATAGTCAGAGGCATCTGTCTCGATCTCAAATGGTTGTTGCAAGTCTGGTAATGTGAGCAATGGTGCAGAGTAGAGGCGATGTTTCAACTTTGTGAATGCATTTTGTTGAGATTCAGACCAAAAGAATTTTGCTTTCACTCCTCCCTTGGTGA
>APFE031231867.1:81263-100719 GCA_000404065.3 Pinus taeda | reverse complement strand
TTTTCTCATTTATTTTCTGATTGAGTTACTCATAGGCATAATATATATATTTCATTTTGATGATTTCTATAAGATAAGATTTTTTGGGTTTTTTATCATAGTTATTATTTCTTAATTTTATAAACTTAAATTTTTAATTTAGTTTACTTGTAGGTAGAGTATATGTATTTTATTATGATGATTGATATAAGATAAGATAAGATTATTATATTTATGTCCAATTAATGACCATAAAGTAGGTCAAATGGATTGTTGAGTACAATGATGTCCATACAAAGTGGGAGAACCAAATGGTCTCCCTAAAAAAAAGATACAATGCATGAAATAAATCAACATCTGGCTATAACGGAGAAGATCCAGGAGCTAATAAGTCTCAAGAATAGATCCATCTCTCCTAACATCTGAGGTTGAATGAAGAGCACTAAAGAAACTCAACAAAGTCTGTTGGGTTGATGAAGAGTCGGTGGAAAGTGCAAACTGTCCACTAAATCGTCCCGTGGGGGGTTCACTTGTTGCTGAGGTATGGAGGACTTAGTCCGTCTCCCAGGGATGGATCTATTCCACTGAGATCTCATGTGGCAGGGTGAGGTCCCACAGATACTCACTGAGATAGTGTCTAGATATGTACTAGTATCAATCAATTTCTTCATGCCCCTGTCTGAAAGTAGTACCCTGAAAAATGTCGTGATCCTCTGTGTGGGGTCTGGTCTGATGGGAGGTTGAAAAATATGCGCTTGGAACATGAGAGCCTCTTGAATATATAGGGCCAAACATCTTTGATCTAAATAGAATCTCTAATAAAATAATGAAACCTTCCTCTAATCTTGTAGTAGACAGGGCATTCAAGAATGAAGTGCACATCAGTCTCCACTCCCTGTAAATGACATACTTGGGAGATTTTGTCTGGGCTACCCACCCGGTGGTCCATCTCTACCTGAAGTCTGTGACAACCTACTCTGAACTAGCCTAGAGGAATGCGAATATCATGAATTCAATTGTGAAATGTATACTGGGGTCGAACAATGATCCTGTCTCTCAACTCCAAGAAGTGCTTAGCGTAGAAGGCCATATTTGGGCGCAACCCTCTTAGAGGATTGACCCAGGTGACGTAGACGAACTGCCTATAGATTTCCTCCTTGATGATCTTGTTTAGCTCATGTCTAGTAGGTAAAAGGTGACCAGGAGCACCTAAGGAATATTAGAAAGGAGGGAGACGATCCAACTGAATTCCCACTAACTCTAAAAGATTTGAATATCCTGTAAACCAACATCTAGCTCAACCTCAGGGAGTAGAACGAGCAATTCTCAGAAAAGAAATATTCCAAGTAAGGATATCGATCCCTACTCTTTATCGAGTATGCAAAGCCCTGGACACAATGCAAGAATGAAACCAATCTAAAGATCGTCTCAAGCTGAAAGGGCTGAGCTCCAAACTCTGCAAGGATGATGTGTTGCAGTAGTGCTAGTTTGCTTCTAATGATGTGGTAGAGAAGAAGAATCTGGACTCTCTGAGATGAATCCCAATCTAACTGAAGTAAAGACAATCCCCAAATCTATAAGCCCTATAGAATAATGGGACAGATCATTGTGTCCATGAGGATCATCTTGGACGAGATGTCCTGGAAGTGATGTCGAAAGCTCTATCTCTCGAGAAGGGCTAAGGACCCATATCCTTTGTTGATATGACGCTGAAGCATTGGTTGCAAACTAAAGTGGGGACTAGAGAATTTCACCCCCAAGTAAGTATACATGCTAGTGATCTCAATCTCTCCCCTTTGAATAGTAATTGAAGGTCTAAGGTTTTCTTCACCACATTGAAGATCATAACAAAGGAGACGGTGATAAGAAGCTTTGACATTAGAGTAGAATGGTGGAGAGTGAGTTAAACCATATCGAATTTCATGACGTAGGGTCTTGCATTCATCATCGTACCACTTGTTCATGGGGCAGGATCCAACTTTAGGGGAGAAGGAAATAGAACAAGTGGAGTGGGGGAAGGATTTGAGTGCTTCTTCCCAAATGGCAGATGAAAGATAGGTGTATTTAGTAGAAGCAGAATCAAGCAAGGAGAATTGGGTCTCTGATGGGAGCATCTTCCATATAGTAGAGGAGAAGATGTCAGGGTCTCCTTCATCAAATCATAAGGTAGTTCGGGGTGGGCCCCAAGGGGATGGATCAGGTGGAAGGGGAGGGTCAAGCCAGAGAGAGACAGAAAGATGTGCATGATCGGTAAGGGGGGTGGAGGAGACCGAGAAATGGTGAATAAGGGAGAAATTTTTGTCTAGTGAGGACATAATCAAGTACACTCGCACCCCCACCATATGGCCGACATGTGAAAAAGTGAGAGTCTTGGAAATAGGGGAGGCCATTTAGAATCAACACTCCTGGGATTCCCCCAACTACAATAGATGCTTACCATAAAATGTAGTGGGTCCCAAAGCATCATCTAACCTTCGGCGAAGCCCTACTGAATCTGGATCTATCCCTTGGGTGCAAAACACATCCTCTGATTCGTCGCAGAGAGGGATCTGGAGATCTCTAGTACGAGCATTGAAGTAACCTAGGAGGATGACTTCCCCAAAAATAAAGTACTTAGTGATTTCTGTATACAAGTCTATAAAGGGATCCCCAAGTGATGTTGAAGTTACCCTTTGAAGGACATAAAACAAAGAGAAAAAGACGAAAAGAAAAGGCCCATCGCAAATCGCAATCAGAGCTTCTAGCAACAACAAAGGAGGGCAGCGAGATCAACGATCAGTGACCGTCGATATCGCAAATCGCATGTCGGAGCTCGGAGTAGTTAAGAAGTATTGGTGAGGGTAAGATCAGCGATCAGTCGATCATTGATATCGTAAATTGGCTATCGGCGGGTCCAAGGCAGAGCAAATATCGCATATCAGACAAGATTGTTCGAAGCACCCCAAAAATTCAAGTATGTTGCCAATGTGCTACCTTTCTATAAACTGAAATTATTTGCTTTATTGTTGTAATATCAGTGATACAGTCTTGGTTCAAATATTTGAAAGATAGACTTGATTTTTCATCTAGTTGATTATGAGACTCTGTACTCAAGATCATGAGAAAAAAATCCAATAATTTTTAGCTAGTCAAACATAAATTCTTGGAAGTTAAATAGTAACTGTCTCTATCATGTTTTCCACTATGCAAATAGGCATATCGCTGATTTTAGCAAGCCTTGGCATTTTTCTCTCTACCTTCATAAGGAAGCAAATTTCTGAACTCTTCCCTGACACACATGAAAGTCATATGCAGTTTTTGCAATGGTATTGACAAATTGTAAGAAATTATTGTATAAGAACCTTCTTACAGTCCTTGCTTCTCAATTCCAAGCAGATGTCCAACCATCCATAATACATAGTTCCTTCTTCCTTAGTCTTTTAGCTATTGCAGTATGATTGATGGAGCAAAGATTTAACTATCCTTAACATTAGCACTAAGAGGATGCACACTAAACCCTGCCATAGTCATTCTAGCTCCCTGTTTTCATGCTGCTTCATACCTCTCAATACTTTCTTCCCCCTTACAAGAAATTATGTTCACTATGTCTTGGGCAAGGCATTATTTTTCAATATTCATACAATCTATGATATTCCTTTTAAGTGTAGCATCTAAAGACTCAAACACTGATGAGTAACAATTTAATGCTTCCATGAACTAGAACAAGAAAGGTGTAGTATTAGTGTTAATATGTTGTTCTACTACTATGACCAAGAAAGGTGTAGTATTAGTGTTAATCTCTTGTTCTTTATGGTTGAGAGACTTCACCATCCTAAGAAGTTGGTCACGTGGGTTCTTTGTAGACACACTTTCATCGGACATGTGATGTAGTTGGAATGAAAAGTTGAGTGCTAAAACCTCATCCAGATTTATGTCAAGCATCCTTCATGCTCTACTTTGAACTCGGGCATACTTGTCACCGTCTGTCTCACATTGGGTAGAGCCTTATAATGAAGAAGAGCAAACCTCTGGTGCCATAGTTCAGATTGTAGAGAAGTGTCGCAAGACATGGCTCCCAATGGACTTCCTCCAACTTGATGCGAAGTGTAAACCTGGAACCCAAGAGTAAAAACATCTTTAAAAATCATTTTTCCAAATGCATACCTTTCCATCGATGAATGCCACCTTGTATCCTTTGTCTTCCATTGTCAAAATGGGCACAAGGTTCTTCTTGAGATCAAGTACATATAGAACTTCTTGTAAATGAATCTTGTTACCTTGATTCAATTGAAGGGTAACATTTCCTACTCCCTTCATGGGATAGGTGGCATAGTCTCCAAGAATAATTTCCAAGTTTGTCTCCTTCTCTATCATATTAGAGAGAGCTTCCTTGTACAGTTACAAAAGTATCTTAGCTAGAGCTCGATTTGTCTGCTAGACTAGTTGTCTCAGCGAATGTAGGGCTATGTTGCCCAAAATGATTACAATCAGGATTTGGTTCCTCTTGGAAATAAGGAAATTATAGAAATAATAAGAAATTAGATGATGATGGAAGAAGAGGTCCTTCTGTTTTTCCCATGAAAACCTTTGGTCAAGCCACGTCTTTGTCATCATCCATCCTTTTAGTTGCTCATCTGGTCCCTATCGCTTTTTCCTTAACGGCTTGAGTAGCGCATTCTCCTGAGTTGGGAGTGAGTCAACTGTAAATGCCTATCACGGAGTGGAAATAGAGCATGTCCTAGTAGCACTTTTCTAAGTATCGGAGTGCAACCCCATGCTGAGCCATCAAGTCTTCTTGAGCTTCAATACATTCATTTACTCACAAGAGATGAGCAGTGAAGTAGTCGAATCCATCCCTTCACCCCTCGTAGTCCTTGGTTTCGTGTTGCAGGGGCTTCTACAGAACCGACCCATATGGATTTCCGACTGCCCCATACCTTTATTCATTTCCTTAGCTGTCGACTCGTCTACCTTTAAAGCTTTGTACCATGCTATCAGGGCATCGCCACATCGAGACCTTTACGCTAAGAGGCATCACAGAATAGTGAATCTCGGTCACTTTCGGCCCCCTCTGACTTAACCCCCTTTTGTGTTTCTGCATAATAGGACCAAGGGCTAAGACCTGGGGAGCGAGCTTTAAATCCGAGATCAGCAATCGATGTTTTATGACACAACCTTTGTTATCTACCCTTGACACCTACGATTGTCGATCTATGGGAATGGGCTCACCCAGGATATTACAATGGAAATACAGGAGGAAGGACCTATTTACCTCTTCTCATAACATTGGTCAATTTTCCGAACGTAGAATCCTCATAAGGTATAACTCATAAAATATTGCATCCGAGAGGGTCCTTCACATATCGCAATCGCAACTCGAAAGGATCTTTGACTGAGGGGGGCCTTGACTTGTGCAATCATTGATCGTTGATTTGAGATGGGTGACATCAACGCTACCATGTGTCACCTTGTGAGTGGTGACACATGTCACTAAGAAGTTCCCCCATAGGACCCATGAAAATGCCAAATCTGTGTGCCATGTGTCCTCTGTACTACCACGTCATTTTCGTACTGTCACGTCACCTCCGTACTGCCATGTCATGATCACGTCAGCTGCCATGCCATATATAAGGACCAATGGTATTTTGCAATGTGGTCCCATGGAGGAGAGAGAAGAAGGCTCACGTGTCCTTGTTTTTGTGTCAATTTCCTTTGATAAATATTTTCGGCCTTCCAGACAATTTAACACTAAGGGCCCAAATTTCAGTGATTTTTGTGTTATCAACATCTGCGGCTTCATGACCATGTGTTTGTCTGCACCCTTTTGTTCATGCGATCGCCTATATGTGATATTGGCGCTCTACATTGTGAGTTTCCAATACACTATGTCCCATGGGCCTTCGACTACCGATATGCAATATTTGCTCTACCTTGGACCCATCGATAGCCGATTTGTGATATCGGTGATCGACTGATCGCTGATCTTACCCTCACTGATACTTCTTGACTACTGCAACCTTGGACATGCTATTTACGATATCGATGATTGCTAATTGTTGATCTCGCTGCCCTCCTTTGTTGTTGCTAGAAGCTCTAATTGCGATTTGTGATGGGCCTTTTCCTTTGGTCTTTTTCTCTTTGTTTTATGTCTTTCGAAGGGTAACTTCAACATAACTTGGGGATCCCTTTATAGACTTGTATACTAACATCACTAAGTACTTTGTTTTTGGGGAAGTCATCCTCCTAGGTTACTTCAATGCTCGTACTAGAGATCTCCAGATCCCTCTTTGCGACGAATCAGAGGATGTGTTTTGCACCCAAGGGATAGATTCAGATTCAGTAGGGTGTCACCAAAGGTTAGATGATGCTTTGGGGCCCACTACATTTTATGGTAAGCATCTATTGTAGTTGGGGGAATCCCAGGAGTGTTGATTCTAAATGCCCTCCCCTATTTCCAAGACTCTTGCTTTTTCACATGTCAGCCATATGGTGGGGGTGCGAGTGTACTTGATTATGTCCTCACTAGACATAACTTTCTCCCTTTTATTCGCCATTTCTCAGTATCCACCACCTGCCTTGCCGATCATGAACTTCTTTCCATCTCTCTCGGGTTTGACCCTCCCCTTCCACCTGATCCCTCCCCTTAGGGCCCACCCCGAACTACCTTGTGATTTGACGAAGGAGACCCTGACATCTTCTCCTCTACTATATGCAAGATGCTCCCATCAGAGACCCAATTCTCCTTGCTTGATTTTGCTTCTACTAAATACACCTGTCTTTCATCTGCCATTTGGGAAGCAACACTCAAATCCTTCACCCACTCCACTTGTTCTATTTCCATCTCCCCTAAAGTTGGATCTTGCCCCATGAACAAGTGGTACAATGATGAATGCAAGACTCTACATCGAGAACTTCGATATGCTTTAACTCACTCTGCACCCTTCCACTCTGACGTTAAAGCTTCTTATCACTGTCTCCTTTGTTATGATCTTCAATGTGGTGAAGAAAACCTTAGACCTTCAGTTCTTATTCAAAGGGGAGAGATTGAGATCACTAGCACATATACTTACTTAGGGGTGCAATTCTCTGGTCCCCACTTCAGTTTACAACCAATGCTTCAGCCTCATATCAACAAAGGATATGGATCCTTAGCCCTTCTCGAGAGACAGAGCTCTCCACATCACTTCCAGGACATCTTGTCCAAGATGATCCTCATGGACACATTGATATGTCCCATTTTTCTATAGGGCTTAGAGTATTGGGGATCATCTTTACTTCAGTTAGATTGGGCTTCATCTCAGAGAGTCCATATTCTTCTTCTCTACCACATCATTAGAAGCAAACTGACACTACTGCAACACATCATCCTTGCAGAGTTTGGAGCTCAACCCTTTCAGCTTGAGACGATCTTTAGATTGGTTTCATTCTTGCGTTGTGTCCAGGGCTTTGCATACTCGATAAAGAGTAGGGACCAATATCCTTACTTGGCATATTTCTCTTTTTAGAATTTCCCATTCTACTCCCTGAGGGTGAGCTAGATGTTGATTTACATAATATTCAAATCTTTTAGAGTTAGTGGGAATTCAGTTGGATCGTCTCCCTCCTTTATAATATTCCTTAGATGCTCCTGGTCACCTTTTACCTACTAGACATGAGCTAAACAATATCATCAAGGAGGACATCTATAGATAGTTCGTCTAGGTCACCTAGGTCAATCCTCCAAGAGGGTTATACCCAAAGATGGCCTTTTACACTAAGCACTTCTTGGAGTTGAGAGACGGGATCATTGTTCGACCCCAGTATACATTTCACCATTGAATGCATGATATTCACATTCCTCTAGGCTAGTTCAGAGTAGGTTGTCATAGACTTTGGGTAGAGATGGACCACCAGGTGGATAGCCCAGACAAAATCTCCCAGGTATGTCATTTAAAAGAAGTGGAGACCGATGTGCATTTCATTCTTGAATGCCCTGTCTACTACAAGATTAAAGGAAGGTTTCATTGTTTTATTAGAGATTCTATCTAGATCAAAGATGTTTGGCCCTATATATTCAAGAGGCTCTCATGTTCCAAGCGCATATTTTTCAGCCTCCCATTAGACTAGACCCCACACAGAGGATCACGACATTTTTCAGGGTACTACCTTCAGACACGGGCACGAAGAAATTAATTGATACTAGTATGTATCTAGACACTAGATCAGTGAGGATCCATGGGATCTCACCCTGCCACACAAGATCTCAGCAGAAAATCCTTCTTAGATCCACCCCTAGGAGATGGACTAAGTCCTCCATACCTCAGCAGCGCGTGAACCCCCCAGGCGACAGTTTAGTGGACAGTCTGCACTTTCCACCGACTCTTCATCAACCCAACAGACTTTGTTGAGTTTCTTTAGTGCTCTTCATTCAACCTCAGATGTTAGGAGAAATGGATCTAATCTTGAGACTTATTAGCTCCTGGATCTTCTCCGCTACAGCTAGATGTTGATTTATTTCATGCATTGTATCTTTTTTTTAGGGAGACCATTTGGTTCTCCTGCTTTGTATGGACATCATTGTACTCAAAAATCAATTTGACCTACTTTATGGTCATTAATTGGACATAAATATAATAATATTATCTTATCTTATATCAATCATCACAATAAAATACATATATTTTACCTATAAGTAAACTAAATTAAAAATTTAGGTTTATAAAATTAAGAAATAATAACTATGATAAAAAACCAAAAAAATCTTATCCTATATCAGTCATCACAATGAAATACATATATTATGCCTATGAGTAAACTAAATCAGAAAATAAATTAGAAATTAAATTTAAAATTTAGAAATTAATGACCATGATTAAAAAAAAAAAAACCAAAAAATCTCATCTTAGATCAATCACCACAATGAAATATATATATTATGCCTATAAATAAACTAAATTAGAAAATTAATTTCCAAATAATGACTATGATAATAAAAAAGAAACAAGAAATAGTAAAAGCAAAAGAAAAAAAGAAAAAAGCAAAACAAGAAAAGAAACCATAAATAATAATAAAAAAACAAAAAAAACGAAATTAGAAAATTAATTTTATACAATTAAGAAATAATGACTGATAAAAAGACATGTCATTTTAGTTGCACAGCTCTTCTGTATTCGCACAACCAAAAATGGATTTTTGAAGGATTCGGACCTGCACCCTATGGCATCCATGACCTCCTTGGATCCATGGGAGAGATAGATAGATCTTTCAGTAATTTAAACTTGCACCCAATGGCGGGTATGGTCTCCCCAAATCAGGGTTGTCGAAGTTAACATGCATTTTACGGAATTAGAATGCTGGTTGTTCAGATGGGGTTAGCGTTGCACCCAGTGAGTGTGCAACTCCAGATTTTAGTGAAGTACTCTGCGTCTGGTATTCGAACCCGGGACGTGCTGGTTCAGAGAAAATAGAAGAAAAACCATGTCGTTAAGTGCATTTGTATCTCTAGGTTCCAAGCAACTAGCTTGGTTTCACATCACGGGGTTCGAAACCATGATGCGTGTTTAAAAAAAATACTAGAGGAAGAAGAGGAGGTCTTGACGCAATGCGGCTTGTTCTTTTCTCCATACAAAATGATGTGAATATGAACTGGTTGGGGTATTTTTGTGTGCAGCCTTTATTACTTTTTTGACAGATCCAAGCTGAAGACTTGTTCATAAAAGAGAAAATACGGGAAAGGCAAGCCTTGGATGCAACGTCATTTTGGGGTTTAAATTCTTTGCTTCGAGGATTTTCTTGGGGTTTTCAGGTTGGCAGAGGAGGGCTTCTGGAGTAGGTTTTGTAATTATTCTTATAGAGTGCATTTGCAGCAAACCCTTTACAAGAGCCACATATTATGTAGAGAGCTCGAAGGGGGCATCCTTCAATAGTTGATCTTCTCATATGGCGTCTCGGCTGTTGGTAGCCCCTGCAGTCATGGACCATGGCATTGAGGCTGAGAACAGACACATGGGGGATTATAGGACTAAATTGAGAGGGAAAAAAACAATGGTGCCGACCCAGTTTCATTGTTGTGGGACAACGCCGAAAAGCAACGGCACTATTAGCATAAGAAACACTATCCTTTTTGTTCTCATCCTCTGCAGCCACAGGGAATATTTTCTCTGAATGCCAATTCTAATCCCAGGCTTGGGAATTCTCCTAGGAACATCGAAGGTGAGAGTTACTGTAGGATGGCCGACCTGGTTTATTGTTGTCGCTGGCGAAGCAATCAAAGGTTGGATCCCACGCTGGGTTGTCTCTGTTGAGAAGCTTGAGGAGGTCAGTAGGCTTTCTGTATCTCTCTCTATGGAATCAATATTAGCAAAATGATTTATTCACACAGTAATGAATCAAAATATTAGCAGAATGATTTATACATACTCACAGTAACGAATCAAAATATTAGCAGAATGATTTATACATACTGGAAGAACAAGCAATGACACCAAATATTGCAAAATAAATGTAGTAATATCTATCACAATATCTATCACATGATTAAAAAAAATTAGATTATAAATAAATAAAATTATGATCGCCATAAATAGAATTCAGCTAATATCATGTGGCAAGAAGACACCAAATTTTTTATCGATTTTCCCAGTTCCATAAGAAACTAAGTTGCTCATGGCCATAATAGGTATTCTACATTATATATTATTCTTTACAGTTATGAAAATTTATATACAAAACTGATTCAGAAATTAAAAACATTCTTCAGTTCACCAGCATAGGATTTATACCTTATAAGCGTATTGTTTGGAAATGAAGCTCGAATCTGGCTTAAATTCATCTAGTATTACTTGTGCTACTTTAGCTACTACCTTTAAGCGAGCTTGTTCATTCAGCGCAAGAAGCACAAAAGTCAACACGTGAGCTTTGGTGCTTCGAAGTAACCATAAATTCAAATTTTGGAATTAGCAAAAATATGTCTGGGTGTGTGAAATTTAAAATGAACTGGAATGTTAATAAACATGACAAGAACATGGAATTTTCATTACAGGAACATTGTTAGGCATGGTAATAACATACGATGTTAAAACCAAGAGAACCCATTGGTGTGTAGGCTTATGAGAGAGAACTTACTGGCTTTCTTAGGCTTGCGAGAGAGAATAGCTATTAGCAAGTGAGAAAGCTAGTACGTTCTCTCCCACAATCTTGAGCATTCAGTTCTTATCACCCTTATCGGCAACATTGCTCAGTTGAGGTTGTGCTAGTTTAAACATTTTTCACTCAGTTGAGGCTGTGCTAGTTTAAACCTTTTTTCACTAAAATTTCTCTGCCTGTCAATGGTGTGTAGGAAGATCTCCAGCGTACATGGAGGTTTTCACTGGAAATTTGTTTAGTTTAAGAGTCGAAGCCTCACTAAAGAAATATATGATTTCAGGAGACTCTTTCCTAATATGAATTTGGAAGTTTTGTGAAAGGTACATGGAGGTTCTCAGCACATAAATTGTTTAGTTTAAGAGAGTAGAAGCCTCACTAAAGGTATAAATGATTTCAGAAAATCCTAAGATATATTTGGAAATTTTGTGAAAGGTAAATCCTGTTTGACAACATTTTGATGAAAAAGTGCAAACTACAATGTTTCAATTAAAAAATAAATAGATGAATAGAGCTTAAAATGCATTAGAAATCAATTTTATTACTGTTTTAACATCTTGTTTTAATTTTTGAAGAAAATGCATTAGAAATTAAACTTATCACTGCTTGGCCATCCTATTTTAATTTTTAACTTAAAATAGACATGATTATGCTAGAGGACTATCCTATTTAGATTTTTAACTTCAAATAGACATGTTTATGGAAAAGGACCAAGTTCTATATGGAGTTATAGTAGTGATTTCTGATTTAAAGGATGTAATTAATTCGAATTTCGTACCTGTCCCTGCTTAAGTTCCCAGTTCTATGGCCACTTATAATAGAGTCACAATATTGTGCCATATAGTAATTTATCTTTTAAGAATTGCATTGGCAACAACATTCATGAAGATTGCACTCTGATTCCATGAGAGATAAACACTGTCCATTAAGGTAACCATTAAATATTGGGTGTGTTGATTCCTAAAAATGGTAGGAAAAGCGCTCAAGATAATAGAATGCTCTAACAGCATTAGTCACTCGGTGCTTCCGAATATGGCTAATTTGGGTCAGCATGGGGGATTGATGAAAGCATGGGGCATTAATGAAAGCTGAGACTTGCATGATCACAATCAGGAAGGCACAATCATGGATATGGCTCAAGGAGAACTATTTTCTTGCTATAAATACAAATTCAAAGTGTAAAAAGGTGGATGAAAGGTGCCTAAATTTTCTTATAAAACCCAAAATTGGGGAATTTCAACCTTCTGTAAACTAAGATGTCATTTGCAAAATTGTGGATTTTTATATAATAGTATGGTTTGCAAAAATAATGCTTTATTATGTAGAGATTTTATAGGACCGTGTTGCTTTGAAAAAATCTTATTTGTAATATCAATAATGCTAAACCAGAAAAGATTAACATAAATTTATAGTGATTGACGACCATACATACCTATAAATTCTAATTTCCAATTCTACCCATTCCCATGTCAAAGAAGGGTAAGCGCTGAGAAATATAGAGGAACATGGGCCCCACGCCCCTGGATACTACGAAGTTGTTGAAGGGTTGGTTGAAATTCTATGGACACTTATAATAAAGTCACAATATTGTGCCATATAGTAATTTATCTTTTAAGAATTGCATTGATAACAACATTCGTGAAGACTGCACTATGATTCCATGAGAGATCAACACTGTCCATTAAGGTAACCATTAAATATGGGGCGTGTTGATTCCTAAAAATGGTAGGACAAGCGCTCAGGTTCTCTCTTCTCTCCTCAGTCTCCCTCCTTCCCTCTTTGCGCTTTCTTTAGGGGCGTTTCTTTATCTTTTTCTTCTCTGTCCCTTTCATCCTCATTCCTGAGTCAGATAGTGTTCTAGGAGACCCTGGTTTCGACTCTTTCTGAGTCTAGACTTTCTCAGGTCTCTTTCCCTAGTACCACTGAATTTGGCATTACTATAATTATGATGTTAAGGAAATGGAAGAATACATACTGTCGACCTGAGTTGACGCAGTTACATCCACTGGCCTGCGTCCTCATCCTACGTCCACCGCCTTTCTCTGCTCTTACTCTCACTCTCTCTTTCTGCATGCAACTATCTTCTTTCTCTCTTACCTTTTGTTTTACCTCGCTATCCCTACTACCTTTCATCACACCTACCACCTGTCCTCCTAATTTTCTCGCCACCCTTTTCCTTATTCCTACTCCTCAAAATGATGGCCCTCTGTCCCTTCCATCTCTTACCCTCATTAACTCCCTCGTGCCTCCAGCTGCTCCTACCATAGGTTCTTCTTTATATTCCTGCCACTTGTTGGCATCTCTTCGCCCACTCTTTCGATGGCTCCCATGCCTTCCTCTTTGCCTTCCCCTTGTAACCCCACCTGTCTTCTTTTGGGGCTTTCTCCTTCCCTGCCTTGTCCTTCCACCTTCCCTTTTTGTTGTCCTCTTCCTCCACATCTTGATGTGTTCTCTGTCCTTGCGCTCGAGTGGATGGTCCTTGACATCTCCACTTCCCATCGCCATTGGGCCACCTCCTCTTCTCTGTCACAACCCGATCAGGGGTTTTGCAATGAAATATTGGTGTTAGAAATGTGCTTGTGTTTGTACTAGAATAAAATCTGGTATGCAATAGATTTCTTTGCAATGTAATATTGTCATTGGCAACGTGCTTATATTTGTGCTAGAATGAAATATAACCTGCATTGGATTTATTTTTCAATGCAATATTGTTGGAAATGTACTTGTGTTTGTGCTATAATGAATTCTATCATGCATTGGATTTCCCCCCCCTTACAATGTTAGGGTTGCCAATGTGTTTGTGTTTGTGCTAGAAGTAAATAAAGCGTATGCTAGATATCTTCCACCCTGCAATTTTATTTTTGGCAATGTGATTGTGTTTGTGCTAGAAGAAACTCTAGAATGTGTAATATTTTTTTTACTTTGCAATTTTTTTGAGAGTAATATGCTTCTATTTATGTTACAAGGAAATTTAGCATGTGGTGGATTTCGTTTGCCTTAGAATATTGTTATGGGCAATGTGCTTGTGTTTATGCTAGAAGGAAATCTAGCATGTGCTAGATTTATTTGACCATGTAATGTTGCTTCTAGCAATATGCTTATGTTTGTAGTAGAAGGAATGATATTGATTGTTAGCTTTCATTTGAGGTGCAATGTTATTGTTGGAAATGGGCTTCTACTTGTGATAGAAGGAAAGCTAACACACATTAGATTTCCTTCATAATGCAATGTTGTTATTAGAAATATGTTTCTCATTATGCTAGAAGGAAGGTTAGAATGTGTTAAATTTCCTTCATCTTGAAATGTTATTGTTGAAAATGTGTTTGTATTTGTGATACAAGTAAATCTTTCATGCATTAAATTTTGTTCACAATGCAACATTATTGTTGGAAATGTGCTTGTATTTGTGTTAGAAGGAATTATAGAATGCACTAGATTTCTTTGTTCTTGTGAAAAAAGGAAAACTATCAAGATTTCACCCTCACAAAGGTTAGTGCTTTGATATTGTTATTGGCAGTGCATTTGTGATCATGCAAGAAGGATACCTAGTAATTACTAACTTTCTTCTAAACACCATTACACTTATGCAACCAATGCTCTAGGAGTGACATTGTATCAATAATCACAATGGTTAGAATTATAGCTTTTGATGTGCCCTTTTATTGAATTTGGAACAATTTATGAATATCAATGATAGTGTAAAAGAAGTGTATATAAATATATGTTGTTGTTGGCACTACATTTGTGCTTGCATTGGAAGGAAAGATAATTGTATAGCTTTCCTTTTTGCACAAACATAATAATCCAATCATAATTATTTGATCCATGGAGAATAATGCATCTTTTTATAATTTTGAAGTTTATGAATAAATTTATTATTGAGGTATACTATATTTTTCTTCTAATGCAATTTCTTTGCTTTTAGAATAAAAATGAAAATTATCTAGTATTTACAATAGCAAACATTTTATTTGGAAGAGAACCTCTAGTTTGGCTTTTGATTATCAAGTTCAAACATCAAACATCCTCACTAAGTGAAATATAAATATACTTTGTCCTTCTCATGGGGATTTTATACATCTTATTAGCATCGATCTTGGAATTTCTCATATTTTCCAAAGGAACATGTTTTGGTTCTTTAACTTCTACAAATTTCTTATGATCATTATTCATACACATGCATCAAAACTACAAGTGTCATTTCTAAAGTTAAATAAGAAGTTGGTGGTTTGATATGAGTTGATATTTGTCATTCTATGATACTATCTACATCTCTAATTTCCTGTTCTTCATATATATTTTTTGTGTAATTTGTATGTAAAGTAATTTTTAGTAATAGGCACTAAATGATGGGAAATAATGTTTCATTACATACAATATGACTACCATATTATTTAAATTATTGCATCTATATTACTTTTTTGTAAGTTGTGTGTTTTTGTGAAAACATAAAGTCACACTTTACATGGTTCAACCTGTTAATTACAAATTACGATTTAGTTGTTGTTATAGAATTTATACAAGCTACAATGGAAAATATAATTTTGCCAAAAGGGGACTATGTTTATTTCCTTATTAATGATCAAGTCATTGGGCTAGGAAGGGTCAAATTTATAGAGTCTAGAACTTATTATATCAGAGAAAGGGTTAATGCGGGTTATGTTACAATTTTGATAATTGATGTCACTCAACCACATTTGATTGATGAGGATGTTAATGAAGAGGACATACATCCATGGAAGATCATAGATTTGAGACACAACATATGTAAATCAAAATATTGAAGTATGTGTTAAATATTATTGATAGTATAATAGGTGTTTTCTTGAATAAATACTAACCTTATTGACATTTGTTTGTAGGTGCAAATGTTTCTTCTACATTTTCTATTGGAGATAAGGTAGATCTTCTGCAACATGGAGTGAAGGTGGGTGAGGGCTCCATATTCAATGCAGAGCTTGGGCATAAAGTGCATGGAAATATGGTAAATAAAGGATTCATAGTGGTTAAAATTGATAAGGTGTTAAAAGATGATGCTCGTCTACCACATCCAACAGTATTTGAGCATACACTAGGGGGTGCATTGGAATCTTATGAGGTTTGGCCAAAATCAGATTTGGAGCCTCACTGTCATGGTCATGCCATAAATCTTCCCAATATAGGGTTAGATTCATATTTACAAAGGTTTCTCTTACAAATGAATTCATGGGAACAAGCATGTGCATTGCCAAAGGAATTCTAGTTAATGTCCGCGAGGATGACATTGTTGAGGGTGAAACACTAGGTGAAATGGAATTTGGTGTTTTTTTGGAAGAGGTAGATGGAAATTGTGGGATATGTAGAATTGGGGATAATTCTATACATTGTTTGGTTATATGGCCAATAAATAAGTTGGTGGACAAAGAAGGTGTGATATTAAGGGTCAAGGAAAAGTTCAAGGAGCCACCCAAGAAAATGGTGATATGGGATGTTATAGAGGACACAAATCCCTTAAACAAATGGGATGTGTATCTTTGTAATGAAAAATATATAAACTCAATTGATATGCATGTGACAAGGTCGTATAAAAGGATTAAACGAGTTATGGATACCAAAAAATTTGCAAAATGTCAAATAAAAGTAGATGAATAGAAAGAAATTCGACTTTTGGAAGCAAATGTATGTTGTAGAAAATATTGTCTTCAACATGTGGATAGGAAGGCCATTGCAGGTGCTAGAAGGGGTATTAAAAATAAATAAAAATGAGATTAGGTAATTTGTCTTGAATTCACTCATGTCAAACACAGTCATGTCAAAGGGCCATGGCCTGCCATGTATTGCTAGAAATGTAAAGGACATGAGATTTAATGGGAATATTTGTAAGAAAGCATGGTATAAGATACATAAGATTCCTCAAAGCACATTCTATAACTGCCAACAATATTTCCAACATGGACATATTAAAGCTAGTCATGGTAACACCAACACATGCAAAGCACGAGCTCACACAGCAATAGAAATATTGCACAAAATTGTAATGGATAATTCAGACTTTTCACCAAACCAAACACATTAAGTTGAAGAAGATGGAACATCTGCTCCTTTAAGATTGCTTCCTTCGATTTACACACAAAATTCTTTGTTCAAAGAGATTAATGAGGCTCTTCACAATCTCAATTACCCATCAATATCATAGTCAACAATGAGCAAGATCTGGAATACTAAGTTTCGAGATGTGGCATTTTCAAAGAACACCAACTTCAGTAAATGCAGTGAATGTATTGTGTTGAAAGCACAAATGAAGTCAGCAACTACAAAATAGTTGGAAGAAAAGGCACAAGGTAGGCAGAACGAACATAACAAGATTGTTATGTGTGGAAGATATTACTACTATGCCCATAGAATTATGTCAGAGCGATTTCCAAAGGAGAATTTGAGCATTATGCATGATAAAATGGACAAAACAAAGACTTCAATCCAAAGGCTACATATCAAATCAAAATCTATTGTAGGAACAAATTTAGGTTTGTCATTGATAGGTATGCTTACACATGGGCATAAGACATGAGGTTTTGGCCATTTCTCCCTACCATTTGTACATATGGGATCACAATTTACTATTACATCCCTTGCAAAGTGTTTAAGGGACCTTGAAGACCCACAAATGGATATGTATGGTGATCTACTTTATGAAAGTGGAAGTTAAAGAAGCCCACTTACAAATGCATTACTTGACACCTTTATTTACTCAAAATGTCAAGTGTACAAGGATGATTTTATATCTAATGGAAGATCAAAAAGTCAAAATGTTGATTTTAAACCTCTTCCTCCACATTTTTTGTTATAATTGGACAATGAAACAAGTGATAATAAGAATCAATATCTTTTCATGTTTCTATCACTTTTAACTACACTTATTGTCTTCATCACTATTGCAGTTGGGTTCTTGCGTGTGGGGCACACCCATGAAGACATGAATGGAACCTACGGAAGAATGTCTTCCAACCTAAAAATTGAAGATATTTATTCTTTATTTGAAATGATGGATACATATTGCATAATTGAAGAAAATCGAGTGTTTCCACCTACACTTATTGGCAAGGTATATTACTTCAAAAGTTTCCTTAATGGATACATCAAGGAGGGAAAAATGCACTAGATGGACATCTTAATGTCCAATACTTCCAATTTCTTGTACTCAATGATGTTCCAATACTAAAGTACAAAGAATTAATTAGAGATATTAAGTGGTCAAAACCACTTGAGTTATGGAATATAGATGATGAAGGTCAAACTATAATTCCCATAGGGAAGCCATATTTCTTAGCTTCCAAACAAAATGATTGCTATTTAAAATAACTAAAGGAAGGGATAACATCATACATAAAAATGTGGAAAGACACTATTGGGAATGAGGATTCACCAATTGTTACAAAGGAATGGAAAAATAAAGTAGCGTATTGGGAAAGAGTTCTTGATACATTAGATGGAATCTATAATGATCATAGAATAATAAATGAAAGTGATTCATTTTCCGAGAATTTCTGGCCCAAGACAAGGCACATTGTTGATGTTGATCGTAATACACTCCAAGTAATATCAAGTATTATGGATGGAGATTTTGATAACGTGATAGATGAATGAGTATATGTTGGACCCAAATGCAACAACCCAAAGCCAACATTCAATATTATGAGTGATGTTGATAAAGGAAAGATGTTTCTAGTTAGATAAGGAAATGAGGATGCAGGAAAGATGATTTGGATGGAAAAATCCTTCTAATATATCTTAACGGATAATGAAAGTGAGAATCTTCATGTAAAGGTTGTTTGGTGGAAGCCCATGTCAGGGAAATACAATGGAAAGTTTTTAGAGCAATATTGGGTACGAAATCCCAATGACACAAAACTTGGCTCTATTCCAATTAATACCATAATGTGGGCATGGATGCCAAAGAAAAAACATTGCAAGAAGACCAAGATAAATAAATATGGTGTAGAAGCCATTCTTGATCTACTTGAGCGAATATCTTGAGATTAAGTTTATATCGTTCATGAATGTAAGTTTTTTCGAAGGATCTATTAATATACACTCAAACACACTTTTCAATATTTCTTGTATATAAATTATTCTCTTCATATTATTTTTGGAGTTTTATATTATTTAATATTTCAATTTAATCATGTGTTGATACAAATTACATGACAATGCTATAAAATATTTAAGTTTTCAAAGCTTTATTTGACCAACATGACTTTTCACCATATCAAATATGCATAATCATATTCAATAATGCACTTGAAAACATATTCTAAACTTGGTCTATTAAAACAATAGTCGAGTACCTAATTAGTATTCTATTTAATATAAACCATTTAAACACTTAATGAATAAATGC